>JAQIXO010000857.1:0-15117 GCA_034700305.1 Protaphorura armata
TCTCTACCTAATTGTCAAATATTCCATGAGATTTACTGAGTTCAAATAAAGAGAGCACTTATTATTATTATTATTATTATTAACTGTGATAATTGCGATTGCTAGGACCGAGAATTTTTATTTTCTGTGAATATATTTGCTCATATGAAATTGGAATGTTCGATTCTTCAATTGTAAGCAAGCTATACGTGTAGTGTTTTCAGAATAATTTTCCCGAACTCAGAAATTCTGCGACCGGTAGTACATCACTGTTTCCAATTCCAGTATGCCGAGACACATTAAGTAATGCAACTGGACAACTCAATTGATTTTATTGGTGGAATGCCAAACCAATGATTGTCAAATACTTGAAAAAACATACATGCAAGGGTCAAATGTTTCAGCTCAAGAGTTCTAAAGGCACAATAACAACTTTATTAAAATGCACAAGACAGACAGGCAACGGTGGAGATGCTGGAATTTCTCCTAAATGTAATACTAAAGTGAAACATTCTTGGACAACTGACAATGTACAAATTTTGTTTGTATAATGTTCAATTCTACACATTAATTAGCTGAACACCCAAATTATTTCTTGCATTATACCCTATGCTACAATTTTAAAACATCTACGTGCAGGATTACTTAGACTAATGAACATTTTACATTAAAAGAACATTGAGTGTTTGTCCAATCCAAAAGTCCCCTATGAAAATAAACTTTTCACGGTCGAGTCCACCAAAGGAGCCATAATTAACAACCAATGGTTTGAAAGCCTTAATGCACTTCCTGGTGACCTTGTTCCTCGAGACCTTGATGACAATTTTGACTTGCTCCATATTCTTCGCCAAGGTCCAACCAGCCTGTGCTTTGAAATAATCCATCATGGAGAGGATAACAACGAGGACCAATTGGATCGTTAGAATTGGCCCAACAGCTCTTTTGATAACTGCATTCACAGAAATAACGAAAGCTGACATGAAAACTTCTTTGTAGGCTGGATAAGCATATGGACCCAAACACCCATTAATTCGTCCGATCAAAATTTGAAGACTTCTGTATACGGTCAAGAATTCTGAAATTTTTGACTCTTCAGTGTACTGACCCTTTCTAGTTTGGAGATTGAGGTTAAGGTTAGCCATTGTTAATAAACTAATCAATGATTAAAAGATTGTTAATAAAAATTCTTACTTTAAGATTCTTGAAACTTGCCATCCGTGCAACATATACGTATCCACGACCATGAAGAAGATGAAGCATGTGAACACCACATGAGTCATGAAAGTCCACTGAATAACACAGAAGACAATTTTAGCAGAAATGTATGTAATCATGCTCCCTTGGTCAAAATGAGAGCAAATCACTGGAAAAGCTTCCGAGAATATATGCATGTCGCAACGTCTCAGATAAATTCCTGTTAATAATAACGGCATTGATATTCCAGACATGAGAATAAGTGCGAAATAGGGTCCAGAAAGATCACGTCCGGCAGATTCTCCATTTCTGTTCTCTGAAATAATCGTTCGAATGCTAAGATGAAACTCAATCGATGGTTATAACCCTACACTTACCTTGAAATTTCCTGCAAAAATACAAAAACTGATTGATCGTATGTGAGAATTCTGATGATCGCAAAAATAAATTTAATACGAAAATATTCCACAAAAGCGAAGCACAAACAACACAGAATTGAAAAATATTCCTCTGTTGATTCAAATGAAACCCAACTCTGATGAGATACCAGATATAACTGGTTGTGGCAATTGTAGTTGAAAGAATTGAGAATAAAACTGAAAGATACCACCGAGTTTTGGATAATGTTGTATTCACAAATTCAATTTGAGAATTTGGCCGGTCTCCGTACCACCAAAAAGGTATTGAACCAGTTAAATAACCATAATTTATACCCAATTCGTAAATTTTCAATGATCGCTTAGAAATCATTTCAAAATTTTCACTTGCTTTCGTCGAAAGAAGTTTAATAGAGTCCTTGAATTTACTCTGGCTTGAACTTGAACTTCAAAATGCAATTAAAATACCTTGACACGAGCCCCCGCTTTTTATTGTTCCCAGTGAACAATTAGTTCTTGTAATTACTGATTGGAAACATGTGTAGGTGTATGTTATAGTTGGGCAAGACATGTGCACAAAGAGTGGTACTGATTCTTTGGCTCTTAAAAGTGCTTAGGCGAGTCATATATGTGCATTTATGTCATTTCTCTGTGCTGTGGCATGAAATATTAAACATATTCTTCGAAACAAAAGTTCAAGACAAATAAAAATACCATGTTACCGTGTTTTAAAATTCCATGTTTACTTGTAAAGTCGACAATTCCAAGTAATTGAGAGTGCAGGTAGAAATTGCTCACATGATTTTTAGTGTTAACAGAAATGTCATATAGAGTTTTATATTGATTAATTTGTTGAACAGTTTCAAATGTAGTTAAGTACTCCAAAAATGAAGTACCTAATGCTTTAGTGATTTCGGAACACGTGCCTGATTTTTTACAGGAACATTTTCATGTCCACAAAAAATACATACATATTACACTCATTAATTGATATTTGTTGAAGGTACTATGTTGAAACATTAAATACAGATCTAATTTTTTTGTCTTCAACGAAATAAACGAATTTTTTTTTACCACACCACCCAAGACCCAAACCCTCACTTAGCCTAGTGTATTTTCGTGCTGGTTATGTTATTTGAAGGAAGTTATACATCACTTCAACATTTTTTTTATTGGGTACACATAAGAACACAACATCAGGTGTGTGAGCCGGTACGTTAGATATTTGTAAGATGTGAGAGGAAACTTTATTGTAATTGGGCTTCGTGTAGAAATAAGTATGTAAAACTTTGAATTAGAATACGTAAAGGGCTCAGAGTGTCAAGGTATCTCCATAAGGCCTAATGGTAATTAGACCAAACTCTACGAAAAATGTGAGGCCATGTTTAACTGTGCCTGTCATTTTAATACCATTAAATCTCCATGCCAGTTTGTTTACTACCCTGCCCTTAATTCGATTGTAAATTAACGAGTGCCTTCATTTTATTAATCGATGTAGAAAGAATAATAATTGTCTGTAATACAAAATTAGGAACTTAAAACCAAAAGTAACTCAAAGTTTTCCTTCCGCTCCGCCTACACTTACGTAACGCCAATGTTATAAAAAGGAAGGAGTTTGGTGTTTAGTGATGAAATTGGAGAAAGTGAATTCCTTTCCTAAGTCGTCGTCGTCTTCGTCGACGACGTCCCGTACTAATGAAGACGGTTAGAACATAAGAGAAGAGATGAGAAGAGGAGAGGAAACAAATGTTAGGAACTTAACGGGTTCTAATGGAATTTAGAAGGAGGTTGAATCGTTGAATGCTTGCATATCCTCTCTCCATCTATCCAACTATCTATCTGTATTTCTATTTGTGTGTTGTGTGTATATCTCATGTTTCACATATAACATGTTTAGCCTCTAAACATGGAATTACGAACCAATTTCCTGTCTCACAAATTGCTTTCCCATGTTTTACACATGCTTCGTTAATCTTGTCACTTGTCTCGTGTTTAGTTTCGAGTTTTCCAAACTCCCCAAACATTTATTTGAATTGTACAAGTTTGTCGTCGTCGTCGTCAGGAGAGAGAGAGAGGAAAGATGTGGAATGTGATCTTTCCTTTCCTTCACAAGTTAGATCAGCATGAGAGTCTGAGTCTGAGTCTAGTAGTCCGTCCTGGAAAAAGTCATAGGAAAAGTTTTCTCATAGACTTTCTCCAGTGTGACAAAGCCCTAGAGACATAAATGCTACTAAAATCCCGTTTAGAGTCTTCAACGGAGATACCATCCTATATGTAACTCTCATATCCCTTATCCTATCTCGCCCTACTTATGTCCATCCACCATACCATATCCTCAAACCATATTCTAAACTTTAGGTGTGGATATCTTCACTTATTGTGTAAATGTATAACACTCTCGTGTGTCTAACCTTCTTTTTGAGGCTACGTATTTCACCTACTTTAGAAAGATAATGTACAGGGTGTCCCACAAGTAAGTGGCTATATGCACCATCATTTCATTATGCTCAGAAGGAAATCAGCGTGTTACGTGTTGCGGGTTCACATCGTTAATAACGTACTGAAATTGAACCACTTGAAATGATTTTAAGGAAATAGACGAAACACAGGGCATTAGAATAGGAGAATACCATGGACCAAACACATATCTGTGTATTTATATATTTATATAATTTAATTTGGATAATTATGTATTCGGCATTTAATGATACAACCAAGGTACACTTGTCTCCAGTACGTGCGCGGGTGAGATCTTTTTCATGTCAATTTGAACTGTATCCAAATACTGTTTCTTGCAAGAAAATACATGTGCATTAGAGCAAGGACTAACTTGGACTCTTACGCATAATGAAAATACTACTAGTAGCATGTATTCACATCATTCGACCAACAAACAACCGAAAACCACATTAAACTCATAACCTAAATGGAAATGGAACACACGGGTGACTGGGTGACTGAAGGCACTGTGTACAAGTTCCAGTTCGTATACAAGAATGATTGATAAAACACCGCCACTACTACTACTGTAGACATGTGTACGTAATGGACTACATTCAACTCCTTTGATCTTACATTTTCAATCCTTCACTCTTCTTCCTTCACTCAAAGTACTGACACGGACGGAAATGTGGACTTCCACATTCTAATTCCACTCTACTTTCTCTTACTTAGGTGAAACCAGACCTTTTTGGGATTTTTATTACTCTCACTACTTGGACTATTAATTAAGTTAAGTAAGCTCAAAAGTACAGGCATGAATATTCTCTCATTTTCCATTCTGGTATGCATGGCCGAGAATGCGAATGGTTAAATGAGGTGAAGGTCAATTTTAATTAAAGTTTGGTTTCACCTTTGAATTTAACATGTCAGGGTGGTTCCTAATTTTCCGGGACTAATTCGTTAAATACTCAGGAAAGGATAAGATATACAGAAAACGGTTAACATTGCTCCAGAGTTGCTCAAAGTTTGTGATCGCACAGCACTCGCACTCGCACTCGAAAAAAAAAATTCAGATCGCACAGCACTCGCACTCGCACTCGGAAAAATAAAATCTGATCGCACAGCACTCGCACTCGCACTCGAAAAAAAAATTCCGATCGCACAGCACTCGCACTCGCACGCGAAAAAATAAATTCAGATCGCACAGCACTCGCACCGCACTTTATGTGCGAAAATGTGCGACCGCACAGCACTTTTATCGCACCGCACTCGCACTTAAAGTGCGAGTGCTTTCATTTGAGCAACTCTGCATTGCTCCCGTTACTGCCCAAAAGATTGATCATTGCAGTGAGTGAAACCAAATTGGCCCCGAGTATTGGAAGAGTTTAATTTATGGGTTAAGATTGTCCGTAAGCCTTCACACTGATAAGAGGATCACCTACCTGGCTCTTCCTGTTTCAATTCTTATCTCAGGGCATGAAATGAGGGCACATTTAATTTGACAGTTCGTGCGATCCTACTAATTTAATTTTTTTAAGGAGCGATGAAATGAATTCGTGAGAATAATCCTGGTTGAATCGAAAGATGGCTATTAGGGAAGGTTAGGTAAGCTAGGAAGACGTGATGGTTGAAAAGGGAATGTGAATGTGAATGTGACAAAGCCGGGGATTCTCGTTATATCAATTCCTAATGCTAATAGCTGTCTTCATTCGAAACTGAGCCGGCTTTTCTATTATGAACAACCTAAGGAAATGTCTCTTCAGACTTAAAATTTTCGGGTAGTTTTTGGGGTACTCTTACACATAGTCTTTTCGGGCTGACACTCTCATCATCTGAAACCAAATCTAAAGAACGAACTAACGTTACGTTGACTAAGGTACGCGTACATACAAGGATAAGAAATTGAGAAAGGGAGCTGACGCTCATACCTGAAAGAGAAAGCACAGAGGAGAAAGTCCAAGTCCTTTTTCTTTTCACTTTGTACAGGGTTACAAATATATTCGTTGTTTTACTACAAATAGTGCATATGATGTATTAATTGGCATTCACCTTTAATAAGGCATTGGGCAAGGCGTACTCCAGTACATAACAGTTCTCTTTAGAATTAAGTCGGTCGGAGGAATTGAACCATTGGATGATGATGGATTTACTTGTATCACTAGACTAATGGCTTAAATTTCGGATTACTGGAGAATTTTTTTCAAAATTCCGATCAATGTCTGCACATTTGTTCGCTTTAGGAGGATCATGGAGGAACTATAATTTGTTTTCCTGAAACTGTAAACAAGTATTTTTACTTAACCGACGTGCTTCCTTACTGTCCGTTCATGCTTGTTACTGATTATTTAATCCAATATTTTAATTTTATATTGTATGGGCTATGTGATTGATGACTTGAATAAATATCATCTTGAATCTTGAATTCAATCTGATAATGCGTTTATAATTATACTCACCGGTGAATTTCTTCTTGGAACGCATGCATCGTTAACTTGACTAATTTAGTTGCCACAAAATTCTTGTCTGAAAAATAGAAATTTCAAAAGTAGATTTCTTCGGATATGATAATTATTAAAATTACAGTCAAACTGACCAATATAATATTACAAATACGGATACGACCACCGAATATACGTCTTCTAGTGCTAATTGACTAAAAACAGACATCCAGTTTACCGAACTTACACTGTACATACATAATTGACACCTTGGACTGGATGTTCCATATCGATCCAACCTCATGCCTTCCTTTACCTCCTTTTTCCTTTCCTTTTCCACTTTTTTCAATTCAAGTTGGACTAGATTCTAAGATTTTCTTCTCCGTTTGTTCTCTTCACAACTCCTTGTCGTCTTCAATTTTTTCAACCGTAACGCCCTTTTCTCTCCCTTTCTCTTTTTTCTTTAGAGAGATTATACAAGGAATGAATCCGGGGACGAAGATCCGTAGTCCGAGTCGTCGTCTCTTTTAACTCTAATCCAATACAGACAGAAAAAAAAACTCCCGCCCCGGTGTCCTCTCAAAGCTCAAGTTCTGGATGGACAGAAGTCCAACCTACCATGGCCATTGCCCATGCCATGCCATGGCATATCCACCCAGGTCAAATGCCAGGTTGTACATATGCGTAATTGAATTCCATAAAGTTTCCGAAGAAAGTGTCACGGGCTCTACTTTCTCCTGAAATCTTGGGTATACAGTAGGAAGACCTTTCTTTTTGTCCTTTCTTCTTCACTCTGGCCAAGTCTAAGTTTAATTTCACATTAAACAGAATACGAGTGCGTAGAATTCTGGGGCACGAGGCACGAGGCTTTGACTTTGGCTTTGGCTTTGATATCGCATAATCTTGAACTCAGGACAGGAGTAGGTAATAAGGAATTCAATTTCTTTTACTAAAAGCTGAGTGAGACGTAAAGTTATAAATTGGAGATGACATTGAAACAGTTTCATAGTTTCTTTCAAGTTACTCGTCCTCCTATCCAACCTACCTGGTAAACTTACTACTCATCTATTATCAACGTATTTTTTCGTAACGTCGAAATATTTTTAGCAAAGCGAGGTGAAGATGCTGGAAATGATTCTTGCTTGAGTATAGAAATTTTCAGGAGATTTAGGCCAACTAAATCGGGGAAATGTCTTTTTGTTATCTCCTGAGCTCTACGCCTGGCTACAGCCGCTTAACAAAATTTTACTCCGAGACTAACTATGTATCATCTCAAAGGTTTATGGGTGGTTGCACTTTTTAACCATTTTTTAGAAATCCACGGTTGACGATTGCCATTGACCATACCTGAACTGCCGATACCTGAACTGCCGACTTCCGATATGTATCTAATGTTTTTGTTATAACGCTTGTTGTGAAATGTATATTTTCTTAATTGACTAATAAGCCTAGAATTTCTGTTAGAATGTTTTGGCCCATTTTTGAAGTATCTGATACGTTCTCACGATACTCTCCAATTATTCCAATTTGACACTGGACGAAGCTTTTGAATTTAAGAATCCGTGATACCGACGAAAGCAAAAAAGATTTTGTGGACTATCTTGAATCAAAATTTTTATTAGAAGCTAATTTTATCCGGCCTTGCCGACCATATGTAATGGATAATAAACTGTAATCAAGACTTTGACCATATAAAAGATGAACCAGAGATTGTGGATTAACATTAGTAATGATTTGGTATAAAAAATATCGGTGGATCATACGTAGATCTACAGATCTACTGTTTATATGTATGTGTGGGTCGAGTATACTAATCGAAAGTACCCATCCAGGATCCAGATTTCTTTTACCAACCCTCTGATCATGGATTAAGTTTTTGATAAATCAACCATTGTTATCTTTTGACAGCGGACAAAGAAAAGCTGGGGGTTCAAGGAAAACTAATGGCGTATATCATCCGTCTGCTCCTGCTACTCCAACTACCATACCCATACCGTCATTCTTATAAAAATGAGGTAAGCGATACTCACATTCGATTTGACATTCAAAGCCCTTCTGCTTCATTTCCTGTAGGGAGGCAAGGCAAGGCAGGGCATATGATAGGGATAGCTAGTATGGTTTACTTGGATATTGTTAGAAAGCATTGGGTCGTATCGTCGGCATAGAAAAAAAACCTTAAGAATAAAAAGGGTTCTTCTTGTTTGAACGGGTTGGAGCGTGTAAGTTGTGAGAAAGTCGGTGGACTTTCTCCGGACTTTCTCTTCAACTTATTTAGACAAAGAATCCCGGGGAAAAAAGGGGAAAGGAGAATGGTCGGGCGGGTGCTATCATATTTTATGACCAACTTTTACTTTTGTTTGCGTCCAGTAGCCAAAAGACGGCCTCGGCCGGCTATCCTGAGGTGTGTCTATGTGTACTTACACATGAAGCTTCATGAATGCATGGACAACCAAAAACTTTGCTCTTTCCATTTTTTTCTCTCTTCTTCTTCTTCTCAATTCATTCAAGCGTGCCGTGCGTACTCAGAAAAAAAGGAATCCCAGCGTATATACAGTACGTACGCCTGTCTGGTTAGTTCTTCTTACTGATAGAACTTAAGGAAAAGAAAGAAAAGTAAGTTAGTAAGTAGTAAGTGTAATAGTAATAGGATAGACAAGTACTTCTTCCTGGACAGATTTTGGAGATGAGAAGATCTTCGAGATGAGACTATACGGATAGATTCTCAGAACTACTGATTTAAACTCAGCTACCCGGAATCCAAGGACGATAACAACCAAATTAGTCAGTCAATAGGAACAAATTGTAGGTTTTACTGATCATAATGTTATTACTTGTAATATGGATGATGATTCACGAGGTAGTTCTGGCCCAGATGGTCAACAGTCCCATTTGTCCTCCAACTTGTTTGTACTTTCTTTTCCTGTACAGGGTGGATCAGAAGAAATCAATAATTCCAAAATTAAATACTATTTACTCTTAAATTCCTCCTCGTCTGTCACGAAAGGGAATTCATTGGGTTTTAATTAATAACCTAGTAATATATTTTTTGTTTGGATTAAGTGATCATTATGAGTATTATTCATTTACTGATTGTTTATATCTTGAATTTCCTTCTGCGTATTCATTCGACTTCAAACAAATATTACAAGATATCGGAGAAACTAAAATTAACTTCTTATAACATTGATTCAACTAAATTAATTTAGTGGCTGTGCAGTGGATCATATTTATAAACAAAAGTAATTTGAGCAGCACGTTGCATTAAAATTGAATGTTAAAAACTTTATATTCGTAGGTACTGAGTAATACGATTTTCATACTGAAACAAAAAGTTACATTGGTAGTGGATGTATTCTTAAGTCAACATGAGACCTATGTTGAACCTGTTGTGCCATTGGAAAACAACATTGGAAAATTACACAAAACTTATAAATTCGGTTGATGCCATTGATTTATTTAAACACATTTTATGGCTTCAAATTCTGCGAGCACCGAAGGTCAGCTTTTGTACTTGGAAAAGGGTTAAATAGTGAAGTTAATTTTAACTTTTATACAAGGTATGTGTTTGTGTAGTGGTCGTGATCACCGCAAGGCCCTTTTCTTGTAGAATCGATTTGAAATTTGATTTTTCAGCTACTTGCTGAACCAACCAAGCTGACTCTCTGTAATCAGGAAACTAAAAACTGTGGTCACTGGCACTATTTAATTTCTACTAGTTCTACTATTAATTTTAACTATTATTTGTGGGAACCCGGGTAAATATATAATTCTCACAATATGTATACTTAATTTCACTTCCGCCAAGAACAGTGTATCCATTGATTCGACTTCGTTCTATTTTCGATTAAATATTCTCATTTTAATTTGTCACCTTTATTCATTCATTTAAATTCAATTGATGGATTTGTTTCACTTCAAATGTTCAGCAATCCTTGATATTATGTAAAATGATACAATTCTAGAACATACATAGAAGACGACAATAACACTGTACTTCAAATATAACGTATTTTATTTGCACATCATAATTCATAAGGTGTAAGTGATTTTAAATCAGACGTCAATAAAATATTTGAATTTTGCCAATGAATTTAAACTACAATTCATAGTTTAGAATTTGATGAAAGATTTGTAAAACCGAACTTTAAAAATAGGAAAACAATTTTATTTAGTTTTAACATTGAACATTGTTGCATTAATTCATTAATCTCACTCTGGTTACACATGAACAGACTTGTAGTGTAATTTTGGGTTTTAGATCTGTTCGTGAGCTGAGAAAAGGTTGATGATTTCAGAAGAAGCATTTGAGAGGAACAGAACCTGTCACTAGACTACAATAAGGATAGGCGGATTCTTCTGGTGGATGACAACCTGAGTAAACACATGGAAACAAACAAAAGAAGAAAATGAAAAAGAAGACGCAAGGATAGATAGGGAAGTGCCGCATGGGAGTTTGAGAGTTTGACTTTAGAGAAAGTCAAACTGAGTGCGTTCATTTCCTAAATTTTTTAGTCATGCTCATATGGGTACAAGGGGAAGTATTTGAATGTAAAATTCAAATCATCATAAAATATTAACGTTGTGTCATCTCTTATGAAGACAGATGTAATTAAGGTTCCTGTTTGGCCATAAATGCTAAAAGCGCAGGACATGTACTAAAGTTGTCTCTTAATTAAAAGAAAAAAATCATTTACACACAACTCATGCTTCGAAAAACAGATTAGTTTCCATTTGTGAAAATGTTTTTGAGTCAAACCAAAATCTTTTGTCGATTCCACTGAATACTTTCCCTTGTGAGTCAAAACGTAGAGTGTGACGAGACGACAAAGATAGTTTGTTGTAATAGTCAAGTGAAGAGGAGCACAGCAGCGGAGGAATCGAAGTTGAGACGACTAGATCTCAAATGTTGATCATTTCGTGAATGGAAATGTTGACACAAGTGCGTGAGGGTCTAATAAAATGAAAAGGCAACTGTACAGAGTAGTAGTAGTAGAAAGAAATTGAATTTAACTTCCGGAGAAGTATTATTTTGAAGCCCCCAGGATTACAACAATACAATCTAAGCACGGTGGCACCCAGAGCATGCACTAAAGGCCACATGAGTTGACAAATGTTTTAGTGACGAGGAGTTTTCAATGGTCCAATGCAAAATAGTATTGAGAAAGGTAGGTCGAATTTAAATGATCGGTCGATCTACATAATGTAGTCGCTTCTCTCCCATTTAGAATTTTCATAGATATTCGTCTAATCGACACATCACAAACAGATAAAGAATCCGGGAGGTGCGTCAAATCTTTTATACATGCTAGTGCACTCACTCATCGTCAATGTTTGTCTTACATACTAGAAACACACATAATGATATTTATACTCACACAGTTAAACTGAATTTTAGTCAACTAACGCACTACCCAATAACAGCAGCGAGATTTCACACAACACAGTCGAGGAAACTTTTTATATTTTGTCTTTGTTTGGAAAAATTCTAGAATCATTCGCTAACGAGCAGTCGCGGTATCTTGAAACCCACCCGACGTCTCCGAACTTTGTGCGCATAAGATTAGTTAGAGTGAGTGTCATTTGCTCATAGAATGTGTCATTCAATGTCAACGTCCAACTTGGTCTTTGGAGAGGATATTATTGGGCACCCTGTGTATGATTTCTAATACATATCAAAATCATCACTCATTTCTCCGGAAACTCAAAATGCGTAAAATACATGTGCACCGGATAACCTCTGGTTAATTTACTCTAGCTTTTGTAAGATAAGCTAGAGTTTAAACCTGATATGCTATTCTTAGCATAGCATTTTCATTAGTCATAAATGGAATGAAATGTTGACTGGAATGTCCAGCTGGACTCTAAAACCGTCCAGTTCGTGTTTCCTTTCTCACGCCTGGCGCGTGCCATGGAACCGTGAAAACCAAATTCAGTGGAGAATGGATTGTGTGGTTTCACTTGAGACAGATTTATGGATCACCATTTAGCTAACCGCGTCCACTTGACTAGAACCACAATTCCTATGAATCAACCGACCCAGAAGCCAACCTGGAGAACTGATACGTACGTACACCTCACCTATGTATGTATTTATTTTCGACCGCGTAACAGAGTTGGAGGACTTTGTGTAGTTTTAAGACTTAACATGGAATATTGCTTGTAAACGTTTACTTTACAAAATCTTGGACCATGGCATGGGCATGGGCCTGCCATGCCATGTTATCTAGAATCACATTATGGCTCCAGGTGGCGACTGACTAGGATTTGTTGGGAGCAATAATTATTAAGCAATAAAAAGAGTACTTTAGTTGAGACCAAGGAAAACCGACAATCTGAGGAAAGTTCCTCCAGGGGGTTCAACGGTTCATACCATTCCATTGCATTGCATTGCATTGGAGAGAGAGAAAAAGACGGTTGAAGATGGAAACCTCAAATGTGAGAAAGTAAAGGTCTCTATTTTCCTCTCGTCTTAACCTTTATGGGGCTCTAAATTATCTTTTCTTGAACATTAACAACATGCCCTGTGCAAAATTATTACCAAGGGCTTTAAGAAAACTTGAGTAGAGGCCAAGGTAGTTCCACACCCGTCAAATTAGCTCCATTATTATTATACGTAGGACTAGGAGGGCACAGAATTAGTACGGCTATAATTTCCTCAAATTTTACTCCTTGCCTTTTCCCCCTTCATTTCTCCAGTTTTAAGGCTTTTCGTATCGTATCAAAAAAGTGCAGGCGGCAGGAGGTCGCGGCTGGCTATATGTAATTCAGTTGTACTTGTTCTGGTCACGTGATAAGTTAAACCATGGCGTGTTCACGAGTACTTACAGTTAGATTTATACTTTCCTAATTTATTTACGAGGGTCTCATTTTTAATATTACAGGCAACGTGCATTAGTGTGTATTAATATGATTCATATTTTTGGGCAAGCGAATCGTAAGGTCAAGAAAACATTAATGAAGTGTTAATTTTTGAATTTACAATAAAAAATTTAACACAATCAATTGAATGGCAGATATTAGTAGTCAAAGTAATTAAACACCAAATAATTAGGTTGTACAATTTGTGATTACTGGAATCATGCCTTTGAATGTCTGTGTGAGGTTATATCGCTTTTTGCAAGGCTTGTCCATGTTTATGTTTCTAGTAAAGTTTTCATAAACCGCACAGAATCTCACACTTGAGGTTTCCGAGGCCTGCGAGAGCACTATCTGAGCAAATTTAAGACGTGAAGAACAATGGCTGCTCAAACTTTCTAAGACCATTTGAGATTGTGTACAAATATTCTGCAAGAGTGCACACAGAATAGGATTGTCCATGCTCAAAAGCATACAGGGCAATGTTAGTCAACACTACTGGGAGTGTACGAGAGCACTAGGCTACGATTATGTCCGTCGCCTGAAGTTTCCTGGAGAAATTTTGGGAAAGTTGGAATTTGTAATTCCTAGGCATGGAATTATCCTAATGGCTGTAACTTATTGAGCAATAACAGTAGTGAGGGCGAGTACCGTTGCTTAGTGCATTCCACTGGAATAATATTTAGAGTGGGTTTTGCTCGTAGGAAAGTGGAAGTGAGTAGATTAACGTTGAAATACAGTGCACTTTAGTGGGAAATACAAGTACACACTAAAACTGAGTTTGGCACGGCGGTTTTGAGTAAAACCTACCGCTGCCGCCATAGTTTTTCACAATCATTGTCATAACGAATTGTCGTTAAATACCGAGGATGGGAGACGACGGGCGGAAAAGCCCAAGCTAAAACTAGAACTTTCAAAGTCATCACACTGAATAAATGCACAGGGAGAAAATTTTTGATGAGCACATTAGAATTTTCAATGTATTGGATTATCTCCTCCATGACCCATTCAGATTTGCACACTCATCCCATTATGTGTTTCGTACTTACACTAGACAGTTTACGGCATCACAACTCTCAAATGCCGCCACTGGTAGTCCTTATGTGGAGAAAGTAATTTTCTTCACTATTTGCTCAGGGAATATTAGATTCTAGCACAATTTGGCCGCAACACTGCTCCAATTTGACCAGCAAAGTGCAGACTGACAAAATCTGCGAATTTTTAGGAGGGAAACATGCCACACTTCAACATATCATAATTCCCTTTTCAAAACTATGTTATACTTTTAAATTAATCAGATTTATACACACGAGTATAAAATTCAGTGTATACGTCATAATAAATATGAGCGTTTAGTTTAAAAATTTGTAATAATTTGTAGAAATGATAATGATTGTCGGATTCAAAGTAACAGGAATTTATATAACGGATGTTCCATCCACGACCTACATTACTTCATGAATCATTCAGCTAGAACATTATTCTGAACAACTGGAGTCAAAGACCAGCTATAATTTTTCTAACAGAAGTACAGAAATGATCATAATCATTAAATGTACATTACAATTTAACTTGCCACTTGTAAGTCGATTTGTATGATTTATGTTTATTAAGCTAGTATTTTTTTACAGTCCAGCTACGAAGAATTTGTGATGCTATTAATTTCATTTCGAAATTCATGCTCTCATGTCGTCGGGAAAAAAAAAGTGCCTTAGAAAAGGCAAGTGATCCTCGGGGGATGTCCATTCAAAAGATTGAAATAAAAAAAATTCCACGCTCGGGTCTTTGACGAGACGATTTTGAGAGACGGAGACCCTCGGTGGAATTTTTTT
>JAQIXO010000858.1:0-15114 GCA_034700305.1 Protaphorura armata
TTTTCGATTTTGGAAAGTCGAAAATCTTAATTAATTTTTTTTGACCCCCCTGGGGTCCGCCCGGAAAAATAAAAAAACACGTGTCTAATGAAATCCGATGACCACTTCAGAAATTTTTTTTGGACGAAATCGGAGTGGTGCACGTTCCGGCCTCCCCTCGTGAGTGCATTCCCTGAATTATTGCGAAAGTCCTACCAGAAGGACTTGATCCTTACAATAGTCTATCGTGTCGGTGTATCTGGAACGCTCGCTGCACTCTAGCAGTCCATTTCTTAACGGAATCACTTCAAACTTGGCATGCCCGATACTTGGGCCATAGCTCTACCGGACGTTTTCAGCAACTAATTTCTGACTTTCGGGTCAACCATAGAGCAGGATGTAAATAATGAAAGATTTTGTTGTCCAGTTGAGCTTCCATTTGTATTCAGTTCATTACTCAAACGACCGGCTTGAAAATTGACATGTGTAATCTGGGGACTACGGATCCTTAGCTCTTCTGGGCATTGTCAGCTATGACTTCCGGTTTCACCATGGAGCAGGATATAAATATGAGACATTTTGCTCTATTCTACTACGCTTCGTTGTGTATTCATTTCATTGCTTGAAGAATTGGCTAGGCCATGCCTATAATCAACAGGGCCTTAACACAACCCAACATATTTCGAATCCAACTTTTGACTTCCGGCTAGTTTAATTACTTTTTCAATCTTTTGGAATTGTTCTAGAGCCAACTTTAATTGAGTTTGGCTATCTATAGTTTGGTCTTTTACGAATATTTACGAAAGCATGGCTGAAACACAGAAAAAGGTTAACGTTGCACAGACATATAGACAGATGCATCTCTCTTATCACTCCGTGTCGATTTCTTTTCCCAACGTCAGTATCCACTTACGTATTGTATTAATAGTACGGGCTGTGTCAAGAATGAAAATAGTTTATAAAAACTGAATTAGGTCAAATTGGTATGGTCAGAGAGATTTACGTGCACTATCAATCAAAACATCTGTGTTTCCATTCAAAATCCATAAAAGTCCAACTAATATGTCTTAAAAATTCCAATTTTGAGTGAACTAGATATTTTACTATTTTCAATTATTAACCTTCTCTTGAAAATTAATATTCTCCTAAGGTTTGTGCTGCTAATCCTGACCTTTTTCTTCAGATTATTAACTCATGAACTGTTTCAAGTACAATTGGAATATGACAGAGTTCATTTAGTGATCACGCCTTCCAAACGAGGGATGTCGTTATACACAGTAGACAAACCAACACAAATTACAAAATGGGCATCCGGTTAATTAATTTAGGTTCCAGATTCATGAAGAAATTAAAAGCTAAGGTACTCTGCCTTCCATTGAAGGTTGCCCAGCCTAAAGACACAGAATACTACCGACAAAATATTTACAAAATAGGCCGTTGCGTTGGTTGAAAAAATGTATACGATAATGTCGTGGGTTAAATAAAATTGTAAATAATGTTATTGATGTTGTGGTGTTGAGTATAGGTGGTGTTGTAAGATTTGAGAAGATCCATTCAAAGTCGCCAGAACCACCTCATTCCTTATATGTATGTTGTTGGAAGCTGGAACTTTTTGCGAAACTCTTCAAAGATAGTTGTGTAGGAAGCGTTGAATATTCTTACAAGAAGGAAACATTACACTAAATGTTGGTCGAGTTGAGATGCTACTTTGAAGACCGTCCAAAATATTTGTGTTTTTCAAAATTTTAGACTTGAGAAATGAAATTCCAATTTAAAAGAAAACTCAAAATTTAGAACAGAGATGACCTAAGGGAAAGTGAGACTTTCGTGGGTTATTATTGTCCATGCACTTTTCTGGAAAATTCATGTCAAGCACATTTGGAGGTAAAGGTCCTCCGTTTTGGCTAATATTTTTGATGGAACATCATATTTTAAGATATTTTGAACATTTAAAAATCAATTCGATTTTTTTTTCGAGGACCGAGGACCTGGGAAATAACGCGTGTCTTGACACGCGGAATCAAAGTGAATCGCAAAGCTAAAATACTAAATACGAACCACTCGTCTTTATTGAATATTAAAACGGAATTTCAGTTAAAAATAACTCCAAAGGTACGAGGCGACGACTTTGGACTTTACCTTTCACTCTACTCCATTATTTTTCTACCCACAGTAAAATTATTATGCACATTTCTTTCTACACACGCCATAAAAAGTTCACCACCAAAGTGTCTTGTCAGACATTCGCGTTATTAGTTGCCGACCTCGGACAACTTAAATCCAATTAAGCCTCTGGACACCTTTCATGTCAGAAATGTCCAAAAAAAATCCACTAATATAAGGCCAGTTTATGAAACAAGCATTGCATTGTAATGAAGCAGGGCATTACATTTACAGGGTGAGCCAAAAATACTTGCAGATTATATTATTGGGAAATATGCGGATATTCATCTACGTCATACCTTGACAGTCAAGTACTCAAGGAATTTATATTAAATTAAAAAATCCAAGCCGGTTCTATGCATAATTTCCACTCTGTTGAAATTGAAATTGAACTTGCTCTCTCTTATCTGAACGGGACTGCATTTACACTTAACACAGTGAGTAGTATTTAAAGTGAACTCATAAAATATTTATTAAAATTAAATTACTATATACACAAACAAGGAGCCCAGCCATCCATGAAGAAATTCTTTGATTTTCATTTTCTGTCTACTCAACTGTTCAGGAACAATAGACATGCACTCATACGAATCAAACCAGCCTATTCCAATTTGTTGTTTTTATTCATTTATGTACGTAATTTTTAATCTCACGTGCACAGCACACAGCAGTAATTTACAGTATATCACAGGTGATCAGGAAATGTAAGTTTTACATGACGGCTACAGCTCTAAGTAACCCTAAGAAATGATCAAATACAAATAAGGTCAGCGACGCGTGTCGTCAGCACAGGAGTAGTAGTGAGTAGTAGAAGGATAACCAGTTAACCCCAAAAACAAATCTTAATTTAAATTCTAGTCAGCTCAATACGTACAAGTACGGCACGGCAGAAGGAACAACAAAGGCTTTTGCCTCAGATTCCCTTTCATTAAGATTTTATTACATGTGTACATTTGTACGTGGTTGTTCATAACACACTTAGCATACCCTTGCCTTGTGCTCTGCCGACTCCAATGTAATTATACACATGTAATTCTTTATCAATTGTATGAATTATCGTTATATGGAGGTTTGACATTACCATAACTTATTTCTACGAATACTATGGCCGTTAGGAAGGAGTGAAGAACTGTTGGTTATCACAGGGTGATTATGAAACACCCTGTGATTCATTTAATAAGTAAGCTAAAAGTTGTATTGTACATAATATGCCATGCCATATTGCATGTAAATAGTTTATACGAGTTCATTTGTACCAAGAACTCGTCCAGTCTATAAAAAAATCTCACATTGGTAATTGCGTGCATATTAAGCAAAACCTTCCGTACGAATATGCCTTTGTTTTGTTGGGTAAATGGATGACGTAAATTGTGTTTTTGTGGTAAGACTCGTCGTGTCTTCTATTTCTTTAGCGAGTCCACACTGTCGAACGAGTTGAGCCACTTCAGCATGTAAATATTCCTTTGTCACTCGATCAATTCCTTCTTGATCTCCAACAATGTCTTTGTTCACAAATATAGTGAATGACACTTGACCGTTGTGTGTGTACACGGCTGCGGCTACGGCTGAAAAAAAAGATGCACAATTTTCAAATAATCCCAAATTGTCAAAAAAAAATGAGAATAATTAAACTTACAAGTCTGTGCCCATTGAAATCCAAATAATTTATGCATACGATGTATTTTATTTTCACCAAATAAATGTGCTTCTTTCTCATAAGCTGGTACACTGGTAAATCCCATACTCGTCCCAAAATTTGTTTTAAAAAATGCACGTATTAAAGATTCTGGTAGTAGATTAAAAAATGGGACTTGATTTTGAAATAATTCATTGTACTGGTCTTCCATGTAAGACTCAAAATTTAATTCGGCATCTATGAGTCGATCTAATGGGTTATCAACATCCATTGGGATTTTAAAAATTCCAACACCCCTGTAAACGTAAAATTAAAAAAATTACGGGGATTTGTATTACATTGTGTGAGAAATATTATACAGGGTGGTTCATAAGGAATGGACCACTCTGTACTAAAATCACCAATCAAAATTAAAGACCTCACCAATGATTAACCATTCGATTTAATGGATGATTTGGTTTTGGAAGCGAGTGCATGATTGAGACATAAGGTGGGAGTGCAGTGGATGGTTTCGTTTCCAAGAAATATCGTCTCAAGGCTCCACATAGCACACTCATTCCAACCGTTGCAAAATGAGAGTCTGTGGCACGACGAATTGACTTCATTGTGTCCAAGTTAATTGTTGTCATTGACACAACTCCAGTCGTGTTCGTTTTGTACTGGGTGTAATAGTCTTTGTGTGTGAAACCTTCGGCGTACAGTTTGATTAACTTCGGGGCAGATGTTAACAGGAGCTCCACCTGTCAGAAAATTCAATTTGTATCAATTTTTTTTTATTTGATTTGATGTAACACTAAAATTCATTGACATTTTAGATTGCTTATTATATATTTTTGTCCATTACGCCCAAAACGAAATTATTCTTTTTTTGGGTTTCTTTGGTTTTCCTGTATTTTAAAAAAAATAATTCTGGAAAAGTCCAGTCAAATCAAACCATCAGAAATGGTTTCTCTTTTTCTTGAAACTTTGAACGAAATGTCAAAATATACAGATAAACCTGACGGTTTGCCCTAATTAAATACCCAGAATATTTTAAGCATTGTCGAATTAAGTTATTTAATTGATAATTATACCTTGCATGCTGGATGTTCAGAATAATTGAACTATGTCAGTCAAACCCCAACGTCTTAATTAATTTTACATTATACTGTTCCTATTGAATGACAATACAGTAGTTTCCATATGACTATCCTCTAATAAGTAAAGTACGACTAGAATAAGACATTAATTTCTTTAATTGTGACTACTTGACCCTGACCATAATAATCCAGCCATGATAGCTGGTAGGCCAGACACGCCCTTGATTTTAAATTCGCACATTTTTTATCATTATCCCAGACACACATAAAACTGACTCTGACCAGATTCACCTATTCTATTGTTATCATTTAATTCAAGTCGTTCCTTAGTTAAAAAGACGGACAGAGAGTCAAGTCTCATTCTCATTATTGTATTTTTGCGTGTGTGTGTGTGACGATGAAGAGGACCTTGAACCAGAGGCACAATCCGAAACACATTGTCAAGTTAACTGCCAGTCATTCAACGACGTAACTCATTTGTGATTGTTAGTTGTTAGGAAGAACTAACTAAGACAATCAATTTCCTTTTCATTCGTGTGCGTGCGTGCATTTGAATGAAACCCCAAACCGTAGCCGGCTAATTCCATGTAAATCAAGTTCGAATGTATTCCAGGTAATCTTCCTTCTTTTTTTTGTCCGAGGTCTTGGGTAAATGGGTTAAAAGAACTGGTTTTGTCCTTCACACTACTGACAGTGAACAGAGTGATCCTGAATACAAAATAATGGTCAATGCCACTCAGGGGTCCTGGTCCTGGCCTGAGCTGTGCATTATAAGCATCCATGCAACAACAAGATTTTGTCCAAAAAAACATGCTATTCTATTTTCGTCATTTGTCTCAAGGATTTTGCCCTTGTCCTTCCAATGTTCCAATTCGGAGCAACAAGGCAAATCAATAAGGCCAAGCTTGATGCACAGAATCAGATCCATGGCCTTCCGTCAACAACATGTTATTTTGGGTCTAAAGGAATTATTATTATTGTCCTTGGATTTATGTCTCTTCCGGGTTTAGCCGGTCCAGTCCCAGTCTTGCTTAATTTTTATTTACGACTGAACTCCTACCTTGTTCTCTGCAAATGCGAGTTTTGTTACCTATCTGATTCTAATATCTACCTATGATCTGATATCTAAATTCCGAGAAATCTAAAAATACGTCACGTCGTCGTTATCTTCAAAATATAACAACTGATATCCGCCGGACGGAATTTTTGGTCAAGCATCGCAGCGTATTTCAAATGGAGGAAGTCAATAAACAACACCCATTCACTCTCACTCTGCCCACGACTTATGATTTGTCTAATTGTGAAGAAAAAACATTCCCGGCCATGAATGTTGAAAAATCACACTAAAAATATCCCGAGAATTCATTTTCATTAAAGCGAAACAGCAGAGGCACCCAATTGTACCGGAAAATTTGATAATTAAAAAAATCAAACCTTTACCTTTTTGTCCACTCCCTTCTCAACACTCTTGACCATGTAAACAGATTTTTTCTGTATCATTTGATCCACCAAATTATTGAACGTGTAACCATCTCCAAGAGTATGATGTAGTCGGAACACAATGACAGACTGCGTTGTCTTGTACCCTCTGTACAAGAGTAATTCCCAGAGTGGACATCCATTTGGAAATGGTGAGGTCATGAGTGACCCCATGACCCGATTCAACTCATCCTCATGGTCATCACTCATAAACTCATACACATGTCGAATCTGTGCCTCAATATTCACACTAATTTTTTTCCAAAAATAATATCCACCGATTGTAGTTGGAACTTGGAATAGTTTGTCAAATTGTGGGCGTAGTTCCTTGTTTCCTGGTCCAGGACGTTCAACAGACAAAACATTTTGAATAAATTTTTTCCTTAATGAATGAATGTCTAAATCTCCGTTCACTATGAAGAGTGTCACATTCCCGGCGTATGCTTTTTCATAATATTTGTCAATAGCAAAAATACTGTCGTAGCCGGTTAGGCTGGTGGTAATGTCTGGATGAAATAATTTGACGTAACATGTGACCAGGGATTTGTAAATGGCTAATGGAAGGAACACAATGGTTAGAACAGGTAAAATACACAGGAAGAATAACCAACTTAATAGTGTTCGGAGAGGGGTGTCTGGTTCTCGGAGTCGGTCCTTCAAAATGGCACTACCACCCGCACTATGCATTATGACGAATTTTGCAAAATTGAACTTGCTGTTTTTTTCACCAATTCTTGTGTTCACGGCACTTTTTTTAAGCTTTCAAATGGAATTTTGTTGAAACTCTTAAATGTTTGAACTTAACTCATTTCATTCACAATTAAATTTCGGTACAATTTTCTATTAATTACTTTCCGTGTTAAATTAAGTTTTGACAGTTAAAAAGATCGTTGTGTTCAACAGACAACTGTTTTACCCGTATTTAAATTCAATTAATTTAAAAAAATTAATTAGGCGGTGCTGAACTAGGAAAAATTAAAGATTGTACGAAAATTTGTGTATTTAGATTATTACGTTACGTTGTTTTTCTGTTGTGCCGTAAAAACAAAGGACTTGTGTATCTTGACGTGCCCCTTCCTTGTGCCCACCACAATAGTCTACCGTACAAGACGCAAACTAAACTGGTAAGAATAAAAGAATCATTCTGAGAGATTTGGTTTGGTTTGGCCCAAGCAAACCCCAAAAACTTCCAAATAGGAAAAAGAACCTTGAGGTGAACCTAAACAATTATTCCTTTTTTTGCACTCACTCGCACTCTCAAACTCTCAACTAATTCAACCCAGACAGTCAGGACTAGGACAGGACAGACTACCTGTATTGTATTGTGTGGTATCTCATCTGTGTACCTCATTCATAACCATACCTGTTAGTGTGTTCATTACAATCACCTACATGTTGAGGTACAAATTACACAATACAAATTTTAGTGATACAGGTCTCGTGCGTCGTCACCACTCATATGATACATGCATGAAATATTTCACGTTAAATCCTCATTTATTAAAGTGCAAGTGTAAATGTAAATGTAACCGCACAGCACGTATTGTCAATAGCATGTAGATATGTCATGTTATTGTTTACATCTTGATTGGATTGGACTTGGGCTCTTGGGTTTCAGCAACCAGTAAATCCACCATGATACCATGAATGATCATAATTCTTGTACAGGGTGGTTCATAAACAATGTCTTCATATTTAATAGTCTCACAATCTCATAATTGTCAGATTTTCCAGTGTACACTCATTTACTATAACGAGACGTTAAAAAATTTTTACTGTGCATTGGCTATGAATCACCCTGTATACTGGGCCACCCTGTAGAATATTCATGCTTATAAATAAATACACACAAACGTTCATAGAATAAACTGTTTAATAGTTTGACGATGAACCCTAATTAGTAAGTTGACAGAGCGTCCACACTGCACAGCACTGGACTGACTGAACAACAACAATTGAAATCTGTACCTGTTTGGTATATTTAAATCCACATTGCTTCATCGCTGAGCCGACGTTTCAATTGTATGCTAATTAAGTCATTAAACATTTATGATAAACTACTAAAATGAGTTGACACTCGGGGAGTTTGAGTAGGATCGATTGCTAACTATTACATAATCGTGGATTGCTCCTTAAATTCCAATGCAATTGCATTGCTTTGCAAGTGCAACAATAAAAAACGGAACGTGCGATCGACTGTGACCGACTTAGGAGTAGGACACACACAAATTTTGTGTCCAATTTGCCACATGTACCATAATTTGCAAAATGACAAAGCGCGAAGACGAAACCTTGGATTTTTTACCCCGTCAAATGTGTCTAAAAGTAAAAAGTGTTTATTCCGTGCAAATAAACGAACTAAATTCCTAACGTCACTAACGATAATATTTTTTGCCATTTTTTAGTGCTAATTTCAGACCATTCATTAAAATGAGCTTGAACGTTGCGTTACACAGTTAGTTGTCCTAGCCTAGTAAATATTAATATATTTTTTTGCCCACGCGTTGCGTTCATTCAGCATTAATATTAGCATATGAATCATGAGAGAAAAAACTAATACAGTACGTTGGGATAACGTAACTTTGTAATGTTATACTCCTGTGCTGGTGCTGGCTCATATTTAATTAGCACGTGGAAAAGGTGGATAAGACTTCATACAGTCTTCACTTTCATCACAAGGCCGAAGACCCGGATGAACGTTACGTTAAGTTACGTTCCTTTGCTCATAAATGCGATGCAATGTCTGCATGGTCCAAATTCTTCCTTGTACAAGTTCTGGACTTGGGATTTTATGAGTGATTTGTTTACGATACTTTGTACTTCTTTAAAGATCATTTTGATTTAGAATTAGATTTATAAACTAAAATAATGTACTTCATTCTAAATCTCGTTTGCTTTTATAATTATTTTAAAAAATTAGAATAGTCTAATTTAAATTTCGATTTGTGTTTTTAAAATATTATCTGATTTCACTAATAAAATAGCAGTTCCTGTACCGCGTTGTGATCAATAAATATTGTACCTCGTCACTCCCAACAGTTATTCAGTGTAAAAATAAAATTAGTTGACAAGGAAGAAGAATTACGGTAGTTTGGTGCTTAAGTGGCCGCGGCCGCACTATAGAGTGCACACAATAATTAATGAAATGAAAATTACAACTAAACCTCAAAATCAGCCGGGTAGGTTTGTCGCAGTGGCTTAAGCTTCTGACTTCAAATCTGGTGGTACGGGTTTCGATACTCGGACTCGGCAAGTGGTATGAGTGTGGTTTTTCCTAAGCGGTTTCCCACACCCCTGGGTTACTTCCCAGGCCGAATGGGTACCCCTGTACATACATATATATAACTTAACTACAAAACAAGCTGTAATAACATGAAACTCAATAAAACTAAAATACCCAGGCTTAAATAACCCAAAAATTTGGGGTGTCTGGATGGAAAGAATTTTTTTTTTTTTTAATCATCTTTGCTACGTTAATAATCGGAAAAACAATTTAAGATAATTCGAGTAATGCTGAACATTTCACTACATAATGAATATTCCATACTAATTTGCATAATTTTTGATTTAAAAAAAATATTAGCAAACACTGAAACATAATCATAGTAAGATACTAAACCTGAGCTTAAAGATGCCATGGGCATTGGGCATGTTGTACATTATGTAACGTCGTAAAATTTTAGAGTTCGTCTCCTTACTTACAAATTGTGCTAATTAGAATCACCTGGGATTAAAGCTGAAATTTTGGAATTTCAAAATGTAACAACCACCCCGATTATTTCTGTCCTTCAAACCTTGTGAGAGTCCGAACAATATGAATTCTGTTTTGTGTTGCAAGCAGGTGTCATCGAGTCTGTGTGACCTCTCAATATGTAAGTATGTATTATTGTGAAAAACAAATATGTCAGGCTTAAAGTCAAATTAAGCACAGGTCTGAACTACAGTGTAGTGTACAAAGAATTTTTAGTACCTACTCAGCTTTGAAGGACTTACTCAAGGTTGGATAACTAATAATACCATCAATTCTTCTTAGCTTCATTCTCGCATATATTTAAAATAATTAGTAGCACATATTCATTCATTTGAATTATTTAAACATCTGCAAAGTGAACAATGAGAAGTGTGAATAGTTAATTGAAGTTGGAATGTATTTTTTAGTGTTTTTCATGTTGAAATTCATAACTGACAATGAGGAACGATTATTTTTCAGGCAATTTCATCTGTTACTGGAAACAGAGCCGATTGGCCGGGATTTGTTGGCATGTTGTGTTAGTTGGGATAATTGGCGAGATTTGCGTTTCATATAACAAATTACAATTTGAAACTTTAGATCTGTTTGTCATTTTCAGTGTTCATCAGTTCTAGTAATAAAAATATATGACAAAATATTAACAAAGTTCTGATAAAACGATAAAAGAGATATATTTCAATCCAATCTTGCTAACACAGTCTGTCTTTCATTTTACTAAAATAATAAGAACATCTTGTATTTAACATTGGAGATACTAATTCTCCGTTTTTACGGACACAAAAATTTCTTAAAAAGTTGTTCGGAATAGCAAAATGGTTAAACAATTCAAAGGAATGAATTGTAAATATCTATTAAGTTCAAGGTTATTATAATTTAATAGGTTAAAAATATGACATACGACTTCCGCTTAGTTTGCCCCCTGAATTTAATGTAAGGTAAACTGGTTAAATTTTCTGGACAGAAAATGGGTATTTTAACCCATTTTTAAAAGTGGGTTAAGAAATGTCTTTTATTCAAAGTGAGAATAAATATGTAATTAACACAACAATAGCCATTGCGGTATTTATGCAAACCTTCAAACTGGAAATGGTAATACCGTTCATCTGAATGAAACTTAATGATGAATCCATTTGGCAATGAAAATCTACTACCAAGTCACGCAAACTTTTTATATAGTACTATTAAATATATTTTTCTCATAAGTTTGGGAGGCAAAGCTAAATCATTCTGGCTCCCCCAAAGCCATAAGGACCGAGCTGTCTCCTTTAAATCGGAAGTTACCAGAATTTGGTTAAAGCCTCACTCCAGTACAGGCGTCCGAAGCCTCACGATGACACAGAAGACGTCACAATGAACCCAACAAAAATCTCTATCATTAGATAAATTAAATAAGGATTAGTTCTGTTCATTCACATCACATGCCGTTTTATTAGACTAATTAATTCATGCAATTTATCCAATTCAGTTGCTCAGACCAAATGGAGACTCAAACAAATAGCTTTATTATGCACCAGTCGTGCAAAAATGATTTAATTTCGCAGAATTCTAGACGAATTCAACATCTCATTGCAGATTTTGCGAACACTGCACCGGTTAAACCGTTGCAAAACTAATTGGTATTTCTCCATACTAAAATTTTCCTGTCCTTTTGAACAAATCAATAAAGAAATGGATACACGTACTAAATTAATTTTTACATTTATTTTTGCTCTCATCCGTGATGCAATCCCCGCAGACCCAGTGGGCTCAATTCTTGGGATTTCTATTGACAATAACACGAACCCGGATGACGTGGCTTTCTATCTCTATAAAAATCCAGAGTGAGTCAAGTTAGACAATTGGAAATAAAACTAATCATCATATTAGAATTTAATTTAACTTCAATACCGTTCTGGCGTACAGTGATTTGAACGATACAGACGAATTGGTATATTTGGACGTAGATTCAATTGAAACGTCCAGCTACGACCGCAATAACCCTGTCATTTTAATGACCCATGGATTCACTCAATCTTACAAGTCTCAATTCCCATATTATGTCGCGAAAGGTAAAATTCTTGAGTAATTAGTTTATAAATTCATTTAATTTTAAATTTAATTAATTAATTGACTAATTAATTAATTGACAGCATACCTGAAAGCTGGGTATGCAGACAAAGCTAATTTAATCGCCGTGGACTGGGGAAAATTGTCAGGGCGTTATAATGTGACCGGATTACTAGCGAACGCTTCATTCGTGGCTGATATTCCTGCGTACATTCACACAAGAAAAAATATTCCTGTTGTTGGGAAAAGAGTCCAAGAATTTCTTGTTTTCCTGATTGACAATAAGTTTTTGAGTGGTGGAGATCAGGGCTGATAATCGCAAATTTTTTTCCGATCATTCGGATTTCGATCATTTTTATAATCATTTTTTTTCGATTGCATTTTCCGATTCCGATCCAGTCAAATTCCGATCATACAATCAAATTAAAATTCCAATTATCCGGAATTCCGATCACTGGATTAAAATTAAAATTCGAATCATTGTTTTTCGGATCTATTTTGGAATCGGATTCGGATTTCGATCATCAAATATTAATTTACAAACAAATACTTTTTGTTTCATGCCAGTAAACCTTTTACTACAAAAACAACTACTAATTTTTGGAATTTATGAATTCAATACAAAATTTTCCTTGAAGAGCCGATTAGTACGCAAGAACATAACATTATTTAAGATTTCAGCGAACATACACTCATCTCATATCAATCATATCTCAAATCAATTAGTGTATAATTGAGGCCAGAAAAAAGACGTTCAACTGAAACCTGGGTGTAACTGTTGAAAACTTAGTTAAAATTGTAAGTGCAGCGTCTCTTAATAATTGAGTTGAGTTTGACTTTACATTCCACCAGTAGAAAAACTTAATTTGTCAATCAGTAAGAATCATGACATGAAATAACCTGTAATCGTAAACAATTACATTATTTACGCTACAGTGAAGTGAGCACGGGAGAAACTTAGGATTAAATTAAATTCACTACTTTGAATTCTGGCTTGACAGAAATAATTCCAATGAGAACCATTACTTCTTCAATTACAGTTTTATTTTCAGGATGAGATGACTACGCGGCGTTTGACATTAGTTACAACTTTTCTTTCGTATTATTTCGAACAATATTTACATTTAGATTTATTCTCATCCTTAGAATAGATGAAATGCTGAGTGATTCGGGTTTCAACAATACGTCCCACCTCGTTTCGCCAATTTTAGTAAAAAGAATTAACTGAAGGTATAGTTACTCTTGAGAGAGTCGCAAATGAAATGTAACCCGAATGACCCAAATGATGCTAAACACAAAATGATTATGATTTTTTCACATTTTGTAACTCGCGCGTCAATGCAATGCATCGTAGCGACGGTACGGATACAGGGAAAATGATCCAAATAAATGATTCATAAAAATATGGATTTCCGATCATGATTCAAATCATCAGAAATTCGGATCATCGATTACAATCATGATTTGAATCATCTAGAATAAGGATCCTGTTTTTGGATCAAGTTCGAACTTTCAATGAATCATTGAATTCCGATTCGGATCTCGTTAAAAATTCCGATCATTTTCGAATTCCGATTAAAATCCGATTCCGATTATCAGCCCTGGTGGAGATCAAATTCATTTGGTTGGGCAAAGCATGGGAGCACATGTGTCTGGGATGGCAGGTTATTATTTCAAAAATGTGACATCCACTTTGATTGACAGAATTACTGGTATATAAAATAATATTTTTTAAATAATTAATTAAAAATACACGCATAAGTATTTCCACATTTTTTAATTGTTCGTATAATACAGGAACAGATCCCGCAGGACCACTTTTCCAAGTTGATCTTCCTGACGCCCGTCTTGATGAAACAGATGCAAAATTTGTGGACATTGTTCACACGAATGAAGGTGTACTAGGGTATTTGGGAAGACTTGGACATGTTGATTTTAAAGTGAATGGTGGAGGTCCAATGATACAACCTGCGTGCAAGTCCAACTATACTGATCGTAATAATTAAATATATATTTCAGATATTTAAATAAGAAAAAAATGGCAGCGTCAGAGTTCCGACCAAATCCGATCATTCTGATGAAATCAAATGATTACATTTTTATTCTAGTTTTCTGCAGTCATAATTTAGCCCCAAGATTCTTTGCATACTCGATTCCGGACACTTCCAACTTGTCAGCCAGTTGTACTAGTACATTGCCAGGACTTTCAGCTTGCATTCCTCCTACGGTTATTTTTGGGGAACACTGTCCACCAGAGTAAGATGAATTTTTTCAGTGCTTGACACGAGCATTTCATAACAAGTATATATTTTATTTAATAATTTAATGATAATTGTTTTGTAGAACTCGTGGGTTGTACAACATAACAATGGATCTCCGAATGAGGTCATGGGAGAACACCGTCTAGACAATCAGAACTTACCAGACTAGTTATACTTAAACTATTTTCCTTTGTAGAACTTACTGCAATTAAAATGAGAGATAGATTTTTACTTAAAATAAATGTTCTAGACTACAATATGAAATTAATCATCTAAATTCAGCCATACAATGTGTATAATTTTTCAAGGTTGAGCATCCGTTAGATGATGACGAAATCGAATGGAGAACTAGATTGAATGATTCACAGGAACTTGTCGTTGATGAGAACGAGAAAAAGGAAACGGATATGATAAACAAAATGATACATGTGGAGGCTAATCTGTAGTAATTGATTTTTATTTCATCATCAATAAAAAAAATAAGAAATGACGGGTGCATTGACTATTTAAAAGAGAGAAGAATTCACAATGGACGAAAATAAAATTAAAAGAACTCCATTTCCATTTGTAACCAATTTGAGTCCATAAGATTATAAAGTACATTACCCACAATCTAACACAAAAATTTCACTTGCTAGCGTTTGCATGTGTAAACAGAAATTCAACTTATCCACATTCATGTCAATATTCATAAAATTACAAATTTTTGTTAATAATTGA
>JAQIXO010000859.1:0-15110 GCA_034700305.1 Protaphorura armata
CCCGGTGGAATTTGGAATTGCCGATTAAATTAAATCATTGAACTCATTTAGTTAGTGTCACTTTGCATAAAAATACTCAACCTCTATTTACTTTACGACTCTGTCCATCCATATCCTGGGGCCAGACGAGGCCGGCCGGCTCTAATAAACAATTTCCACATCACGCTAATTAATCCATGACCCGGGGGTCGAGGAAAAAATTACTTACCACTTTAAGAGTAACACTTTAAGAGCATTAACAGCAAATGAGTCACAAAGTCCAGAAACTTTATAGCGCAGCAGAGCAGCGTGATAGAATCTGTGATCTTGTGCATGTGCTGTTCATTAGTAAAATAAATTAGTACTTGGGCTAAACACATCAGATTTGCATGTAAAATGCATACAGTCCTTTATACTAGACAGTTAAAATTGACTTCAACGATGAACTCAATTCTGGTAAGGCCGAACAGTGGAGAGAATGGTAGTATGGGTGTCAGACATATGATGCTTTCTAGTGTTTCTCATCCTAGCCTACAAATAAAAATTAGGTTGACCTGTGTTGAGCCCCTGAGATGATTAAAATTTAATGACACGTAAATTGCATTAATGTGCTACAAATTGAATGATAGTGAAATCAAACAAGTGGAAGGAGACTGCCAGCCAAGTAGGCATGCATGAATGATTTGTATTTTTAATTTATTGATGCATGAGACCTCTGGGAGTCATTTTGGAATGGAATGAAATGATATGACCTTCTGGAGTCATCTGGCTGCATGTTCTGGTTGTGTTGTTTTTAATAACTGTATAATTAGTATGTATGTTGTATGCAGGTGCATGCTTCCATAGAATTATTATTTTTGTTAAAATTGGTGATTGTACTGAATTGAATTGAATTGTATGGAACATTATGACTTCTCTGACTCTGAGAATTTTGTCGCCAAGTATATAGACAATTTGTAAGGGAAGCAACTTCTTCAATGGATTTTACTACTCTAATAAATTGTATTTCTGTAGACGTAATTTTTTTATGTTCACGCCCGTCGGATCCTTCTTTCTGACTGTCGACTGTATCAGTTGATCTATATTGAATAAAAAATAATAACAAATGTGTAAAAAAAAATCTGAGATGATAATGCATAGTTTTTAAAAGTATTTTAAGTTACCAGCAACCGCATTAAATTCTCGCCCTTTCAAAATGGTAATTAAACTTTGAAAAGTTGCAGAAGAGCTTTGACTGGAAATCCAAGATGCTAGTGCTCTCGAGCATATTTCATGAAATGGAGTTGACGGAGGCAAACTTCTGAGGTCCATAAGCTCGTTTGTTTTTAACAGAGAACGGAAGAATTCATCACGCCGATTGTGAAACTCAGATGACTGACAAAAAATGTCACAGATTGCCATAATATTTTCTTCTTTCACTAAATATTTCAATGAAACTTATAGGATTCGGGTAACAAAAAAGTGTTTTATTGTATTCGTACTTCGTACCAATAAATTCTTCAGTATTTTCTTCCAAGGTCACTTCCTCATCCAAGACAGGCGGCTTTATCTTGGTAACATTAAATTTCCTTTCCTTGTCAATACTTAAGATTATCGAATACACGTCCTCTATAGAGTCTTCAGATATTCCAAGGTCCCTGAGTTCTTCAATTCCGTGCCCAGTTAAAAGTTTAACTGCTTTATCATTGTCGGTCGCAATGAGTGCAATTATCAAACAAGTGAAGCACCGTTCACCTTTACTTGGAAGCATACGATAAAAATATCCATGTTTATCGACATCTGTGACCTTACTCTCCTGTGGTTAGTCGTAAAAACTTGAGTAAAGCAATCGATTTTCTCTCTCAAAAGAATATAGTAAAATTACCAAAGTTTGGACGTCAGGATTTCTTAGAATTTGTAAACTGTATAGTAAGGCAGTCAATTCTGTGAAATTTGTAGTATGTTTTATAAGTTGGCTGAGATTTCTTGTAATTTTCAATTCTTCTTGTCTGTTCATTTTTATTTAATTTTATATTATTATTCACAATTTGCAGTCTGAAGTAGAGAGAGAGAGTATGAGAGCACAGTCATCATTTTCAATTGTAATCTAATCACCCATTTGGACTAAATTAGTAAGTCCAATTATTTCCATGACTCTTTAGTCTACGGTTTGTCGCCATTGGGATTATGATAAGGCGCCGAGGAATTTGCGTTTGACGTAAGTGATCATGAGCTGATCACATGCTAATTAATCATACGAATAAATTTAGGTGTGGTTAAATTATCTACTCATTGTAATTTTTGACGCGTGTTGGTAAAAAGCGAGTGTACTGGTTAAACAAAAATGGATTCTTCAAAATCCGGTTCTGAAAATCATGATTCTGATTCTGACAACGAAGACATCGTTGCTGTGGATCAAAATATATCCCAAGTGCAAACCATAGATATGCTTCAAAATCAGGTACGTTTTAATTATTTATATAATACGAATTTAATTTGTAACTTGCGATATTATGTTAAATTTTAGTTGCCGTACAATTTGAATATTGTGAATTGCCAAAATGTGAACATCTACAACAACGCCCCTAGGGAGGAGTGGACCTCCACTTCCGCTCAGATATTCTGTACCCAAGACTGCAACTGTTCTAACAATATGGTAAGCAAATAAGCTTCCCTAAAACAAGAATACTCATTAAAAGTTGTGTGTCAATTTTAGACTTCCGGCATTGAAACACGTCACAAGAAAATACTTGAGAAGAATTATAATTATTTGGTGAAACATAAAGTTGGGAATTCAGAAGTTCTGGATCATTTGCTGTCCAGCGATGTTCTGAGTTTAGAGGATATCGAGCGGCTATCTAGAGGGACGTCACAAGACAGAAGTAGAAGACTCTTGGGAGTGCTTCCAAACAGGTAGATGTTCTTAGTAACTGTGCACAGACAGTTCAATAAACCAGTTGTAGTTCAATTGATACCCCATAAAGCTCCAAAGTTCGTTAATGATTTGCGGCGTAATTTAGTTACTTAGTAATTTAGTTTGATTCAGGCAATTATCCGTTGGAACCTAACCCCCCTTACCAGGTTTTATGTTCGAAGCCTTCAGACCAATCTATATGCATTATCGCTCCTGGTCCTTCATAACACAAAATACATACCTCTATTACATCTAAATCTCAATTTCTAGGGGAAGTAATGCGTTCTACGCATTTTTATCATCATTGGAAGAAGCCGGCTTAGGATTTGTGGAACGGAATTTGCGTACACAAGATTTGCAATCTTTTTTCCTTCACGTTCTGTGTGCTCATGAACTCAAACTGTCATGGGCCAATTATCCGTCTACACCTAAGCCGTTACAGTCATTGACTGCTGAGAATGCTTGCGAAGTGGCTGAAATATTTGCTTACAATATCAAAACTGTATGCAAGCAGCTCTCAAGATTGGACGCTGTGTGCATTCATATATTTCAAAATTTGAAGTCCCTCTACCTTCATCAAAACCTGGATCAAAATGTTCGCCTCAGCATTCACAATTTAAATTCACTTCCAAAAACACCTTTCAAATTGACAGAATTGTATCTTATATACGTTGATTTCAACGAAGAGGATTTATTACAATGCCTTGATTGGAACTTCATCCTCCTTCAAGTCCTTGTGATTGTCACAAAGGATAAAAAAATTCCTACAACTATCATTGAAAAGACAAGGGATTTGGCGAATCTGAATCACTGTTTTCTAAAACCGATTGCCTTGGGGGGCAACAGAAAAATTGATCAATACATGGAAGTCATGAAAACTCGATTCAAGATGGCTCACTTGAATTCGTTCTTTAATGGTAGTTTACCAATGTATAAAATTTTCAAAGCCATCCACGCTATCTACGAATTTCAAGTCAGTTCAAATACAAGTGATATCGATATCAATGCTACCACTGCGGACATGGAGCTTCCAACCCCACCATCATTACTTGTCAATCTTTCGTCCCTTGGTACCATGGCATCTTTTACGAATCATAGTTCTTTACCACACGAAGTCCTTGTGATTGATGTTCCTTCCGTCTCCAGCTTGGACATTCGTTACCCAGAATTGATTTCATGTATTCTCTTCCTCAATTCAATTCCTGACCGTGACACCCTAATAATGTTGAGAACGCATTTACAAAATTTGACTTGTATTTACGTACAAGAGTCTTCAATTGAGAATATGGAGAAACACCTTCTCAATACAGAAGATTCAATCCTGCATCACATATTGGAAAATATTCAGTACATTTATGTGAAGTCAAAAGAACCAAAAGAAATTGTACAATGCTCCAACCTCTTCCATGTGAATGTCAGCACGACGGCACCTAAACTGAAACACATTTCGATTGATGCTGTTTTAGAAGTGGATTACGCAGATTTGAACTGTTTGTCGAATGTACCACCAGGTACTCTGTCTTGTACTGGAATCATAGTCCGTTCAAGAAAGAAGTTATTGGAGGGCGTTGAGTACATGGACTTACACAATACAATGATACCAGCCAATATTTCATCACTTCATCTCATCTATGTTCCGAAAATTCAGAGTGACACATTCGGGAGTCTAATTTCACATTTGACATCCATTCAAGTCTTGGTTGTCGTTTCAAGTGAGAAAACTCCATTTTACTCAAGTGTGCTTGAGTGTGTCAAAAAACTGACAACTTTGTCCAAAGTATTCATTTCACCACTTGCTCCACTGCCTGCTATGGAACCAACAGAACTTGACTTAAAATTGGAAGAATTCTTCAGACTTGTGTCAGAGAAAAATTGTTTCCCAATTACTCGAGTTTTTCTTAATGGTGACATAAAACTTGACGTTATTTGGAATCATTTCCGGACTGGAAATTTCAGTCCATTGGGTAAGTAGTACAGTAATTTGTCACCGGCGTAGCCGGCGGTCGTGATCTTTTTTAATTCATTTTAAATATTATTTTCTGTTTTCAGCATTGCCAACCATGAAACGCTATTCTTCAGTAGATGTCAATTTCAACGAGTCCAGCCTACTTGCGGATGTAATGCTACCAACGACCTCTATTGGCGACTACTCACCTATGACGACGACATTGAGGGACTATCGACTAATCCCGTCTCTCATTACTACATACGATATTGTATCTTGTCTTCATCTGCCTTCAGATGACTTTAGTGCTGCATTAATCTGGGAAACTTTTCCAAATTTGAATGCCTTCAAGTGTGGCATCGCGGAGGTGGCAAATTTTCCAAAAGTTCTGAACTTTCTCCGTGCTCGTCCGAAAGGGTCTCACGGACTCTGTTCTTTTTATTTGAATTTTGGTGTTAGGATTCGTGAGGAAGAGATTGAGGGCGTTCAATCAATCCTGAGTATCATCCTAAGAGATTATCTACCGTCTCTTGAACACCTGTACCTCTGGGGTGCGAATAAACTGTACATTGAAGACATTCTTCTTCAAGCAAATCTAAAAACGATTCAATTTGGATGGATCGGTCGAAATGGAATACAGATTTTGAGATCTGTGTCAAAATCTAGCTCCCCCAATTTAAGATGTTTGGAAAGTATATACCTTGACGGTGTAAAAATGAGTTCTGACATTTATGCTCAGATATTCCAAGACATGACAGGAATGCAATATTTGAAGAGCATCACTGTGATCGATGATAGGTCCGGTGATGTAAACGCAATGTTGTCTAGTCCTCAAGAGGATTTCAAACTTGTCACATTGGAACTTAACCGCACAAAAATTGAGACAGTCCCGCTCAATTCATTTTTGAAATTCGGAATTGCCCTTGGCGTTTTAAAACTTAAACCAACAGTGAGAATCGATTTTGACATACACATTCTTCTCAAACTTAAGCAACTGAAACTTGTCTCACTCAAAAATTTCAATATAATTGAATCCGAAGAATCTGCCAAGGATCCAAGTATATCTTATTCCGTAACTACCATTATTTTTGAGGATTTGACGACAGAAGAGATTGGAATCCAATCACTGAGTACACTACCGACTACCAGTGATATTTCCGAACCTTGAGCGTGCTACACTGAATTCACTCTGTCCTACCGGTAACCCATATTTTGAGGATACCCTAAAAGAAGACTTGTTTCAAATGCGACAACTACTAATGTTTTCATTCACAATTTCAAATGATCGTGAAGGAAAATGGATTGATCCAAAATTCCAACGGTTGGCTAAAACAGTCAAGGCGACTCGAGACGTTGGACAAAATGGAGCAGTTCCAACGATTTGGATTGTCAAATACGGAGATTACATCGACACCAGTTTTGTTCCACCAGAGCAATGTCAAATTGACACCGGCACATCTAAATTGTCTGAAGTCTTAAGAGAATCGGATTCTGACAGCAAAACATTTTCAATCAACGATCGTCTGAATGACATAAAAATTAAAGACCAAAAGGTAAAAACAAAATTGATGGAAACACTAAGCCCGAGTGATGTCGAAATTTTAGAAACAACGTTTGGAGCTAAATCCGCATTGTCAGATTTGATTGTGAATAACGCTCAGCAATTACTCAAGTCACCAAAGTGTGCGAATGTTCTTGGGAAAACTCTTGGGGTTAGCGGACTAATGAATGTACTGGATTTCTCAAATTGCCAAGGAAATTCGTTCAGACTTGGTGGAGCTAAAGCACTACAAATTGTCAAGGACAATGACAAGCATGTATGGCTTACAATTTTTTCTAATTGGGAATTTTCTCCCTCAACTTCAACAGAGCAAACTTTGGCTAATAATTTTGAAAGAAATGTCGTTTATGTCGTGGATTATTTTTCTGGTGACTTGTCGGATGACGTCAGACGGCAGATTAAATATTTCTTCTCTGGATTTGCTTTGAATGGAAAGATTCATGTACAAATGTTTCCTGTGGATAGGACACCACGATTTGACCCACTTTGGAAGTCCGCTTTCGTTTCGTCGGGTTTTGAGAAGGATTTTGGAAATTTTATGCCGGAATGTGCGGACTATGGTGTACAAGCTCTGGCGGCATTGTATGACATTGCATTTGGTCGTATTCCGGCTGACTCATATGATTTGGATAAAATTCGTGGACATTTGAAGCATTGTATTGCAGATCGCGTAGTCGTGCCTTTTCCAAGGGTGAAATTTGAAGAAAACTTAGGCACACCTTACTTGCCTCGTCATGACACTTGCTCTAGCTTGTGTATTGATATGTAACGGAGCTCCGATAATTTGCATCTGGAATTCGGACATCACTTCGATTAGAGTGCTGAGAATTGTACGTGATTTATTTTACAAACCGTAAGTGTGGGAATCACAATTGGAAAGAGAGCTAGACCGTGAATATTTTTGACAAAATTGTTGAAGAGTATTTTAAAAATGAATTGAAAACTTGTACTGTACAATATTCAAAAAATTGTAAATTAGAGTTATAAATACTAAGAAGGAATAATTTCGTTGGTAATACATAAAATTCTATAGTTAAAAACATGGTGAGACACTTAAAATATAAAATAAGTCTTCTCGGGTGAAATTCAACTTAAAATACAGTTGATTAATAAAAATTACATAAGCAAAGCAATTACAAAATTTTGATGAAATATGCAATTAATAGACTTGTAATGCATCCGCGTGAGAACATATGTTATTTCGATAAGCCAAATCCATAATTAAACACTATTCTCTGATTTACTACAAAATTGATTTGAAGCAATAAATCCAACCCAATAAATCACCTCAAACAAGTATTAATTAATTCCGAAATTTTAATTAAATTGCCGGGATGCCTTAGAAATTGTAAAAAAAAATAAACTTGCTTAACTTGTATAAATATAAACAATCGTCAATGAAAAAACATGGAGCTAAACATACAATTAACCGTGAATGACTTGACTACAGTGTATAATCGGAAGGTGCGGGTCTACGAATGCATGTAGGACGGCAGACACCGGAAAGATGTACACTATGAGAATAAAACTGGTATAAGTGGAGACTTTGGCTCTGAACGAACGAATAATGCTATCATTAGTGAGTACTGGGGTAACTGGCACCCGAAATTCTTAGCTAAGGCGCTGCGTATGACAGTGATAATTGGTTTTCATTTGGGTGTAAGTTATGCAAACTCCTGAGGTGACATAGTCCGTTTAGGCAGCATAAAACGAAAGACAAACATGAGACAGACTGCGGATTATTTTAAATACATGAAGGAAGAGTTCCCTGACACATTCTCTTCGAAATTACGACTCTTCCTGGAGAGAGATGTTGAGAACTACTAGGATGTTGTGGTATACGGGCAGACGAAGTAAAAGAGTACCCGTTTTTCAGAGGGCTGGATTGGCATCAATCTATCTACAAAAATATTCACCTCCGCTTGTCCCACTTCAAGGAGAGGTTAACGCTGCGTATTCGTTTGACATAGCTAGGGTTTTTTGACGAAGAATACACGAAAGGAATATATCAAACTCGCCGAGGCAGACCGCGCAAGAATTATACAAAAACTCTCCACTCGTCATTTCGGAGAGATGGCAATCAGAAACCATTTTGATACTCTGTATTCGGAAACAGATATATATATATACCATATATATATATATAACTGGAATTAAAAAAAAGAACAAAACATACTGATGGTGGAATCTTAAGTCCGTACACAGATTTACACTATTTGGACAGAAGCTCCGCCCCCAAAAACCGTGGGCCTCGGGGGCGGAGTCTAAATACTGTAAATGCGTGCACGGACTTAAGGTTCCACCATCAGTAAGTAAATATACGATGCTTACGAGAAAGAGTTCGAGTGCATATTGCATGGCTGTACGAAAAAACTAGGCGGGCCTTTCACGTCAGCTTGGCAAACCAGCAGCAATGCCAAATCCTAACCGACAAGAGTTCTCCGACTCCGCCGGAGTTATGGTTTAGTATTACCGGAGTCACTCCGGTAATACTAAACCAGAACTAATTTTCATGGACTGTATAGATATGAAATAGCAACAGAACTTCTCAAAATTAGAAATTAACAATCAATTGTTATAAAAACCAGGATTGAAGGATTGTGGTCACGAACTGGGATGAGATTGGCCTTTCAGAGTGGTCACTGTCCCTCCGAACAGCCTATGATACTCATCGGAGCTGATTGGCAACACCGCACGGAAAGCTGTCAAATTTTACGGTGCCCAAATTGAAAGCACAAATAATACATCTCCCATAGTCCAACTCATTTTGACTCATGACATGAACAGTTCAAAATATCTAGCTCCCCTGTTTTAATTAATTACCACTTCAAGTTCAGAAGTTGTGAAATTCATTGATGTTCTTAATAAAACATTTACATGTGACGTAAACTTGCTCAAGTATTGCACATATTAATCGGAGCGGTGAGATTTGTAGTGTAATTTGTTGTATGAAAGGTAAGTCTGACAATAATGACAAAAGTAATGTAATTTTTGAAAGTAATTCAAAACCTGTAACTTTTAGTATGAAATTGAATGTGAAGAATAGTACTTTAGGGCTAACAATGGAGCCTCGCGAACTGTAAGTTTCAGAAAAATATGAAACCCCGTCAGAGCTGTCAATTGAAACCCGCCCGGCGTGGTCAAAGTTCAATACCCATACCGTCTAATGTACGGGAGAAGCCTGCCAGTGGTGTCTCGACTTGCCCCAATCCTAGTTTTTCAATACATTAGATGGCATGGGTTTTCAACTTTGACCCCGCCGGGCGGGTCGAAATCGCAATGGGGGCACGAGTTATTGTGATTTTCGGAATCTGCATATTTTACTTGACCATTCCACTGAGTTTCAGATTTTTCTGAAACTTACAGTTCATAATGTTCCATTGTAAGTCCTAAATTACTAATAGTTTTGAAAGCCCCTTAAACTAATGTCTTCAAGGGTGTAGGAGTCATGAATCACAATATTACCATGTATTTCCGCATCTGTATTTCATTGGAAAAAAATTTAGGTCTTAAATAAAATATTTAGTACTTGGTTATTGAATCGAGCCATTCAGAAGTTTGCACGTCGTGATTCGTGTATCTACTTTTAAAGTGTTCAATTCAATCAAAACATATTACACCAACAAACACATTTATAAAAAGTTCCCGATTTAAGATTTGTCCATGATTTATTTGACGCAACGTAATAAATACAACGATCGAAATCTGATTTTGACCAGAAACTATTGAAATAATTCACAATTTTTAAATTTTTACAGTTCATTCGACTTGAAAAATAATTTAGTATTACATACAATAAAAAGAAATGATAAAATATACAATTCAAACATTCATTTTGACGTAAACTAAACTTAACAATATGTAAACTGTGACGAGTTTTGCATACACGTGATGAATTGTTTTTGTTGTTCATGACAGGAAGGAAGAATGACATCTTTTTCTTTATCTAAAAATATATACGTAATTATTATTTAACTGGACTTGTAAGTATATACGAATTGTCCGAACCGACCTTGCCAATGCACAAGTTGAACATGAATGGGAAGGCGGAGCCGTCACAGCGGTTCATGAAAGTCATGTCCTTGCCTCTTATTCCGTTGATTGCGAGATGTTTGACCGTGAGCCAACATCTAGGGAGTTGTACGTGGCATTTCTGTTCAGACAATTAGATCCGATTAGAGAGAATTTCACCTACTCTTTGAGACCTCCTTGAGATTTGCCTTTACCCAATTAGCCTGACGCAAAACTTAATAGGACAAAGCAATGCTGAAGAAGTTGAGCCGAAGTCTGTATAATTTCTGTACAAAATATGTCAATCTGATTTTACCAGTACCACAAGACGGAATGAGCTCCTTGTTTTTCTCCACTCCACTGTAATGAATGAAAATGAACATTCTCATTCCGATTGAGTACAAGTTGGTTCATAATCACTCCCTGTCAAATACACAGAACCGAATGTTTGGTAGATTACACATTACAGTGTTTCCTTTTATTGAGGTTCATTCCAAATTGATACGTCGCAGGCAAATTTCATAGGCCAAACTCCTTGTAAGAATTAGGTCAGATGAAATGTAAGTGATACGACGTATCAAATGTGAGTCAAAGTGTTATGAACCGCCCGGTTATATTTTCAGGTTTGAATTTCATTGGAACGTGCAAACGAAGTGAGTATGTTTTACACAATGTTATTTCCGCCAATGAGAATTTTACACGACCCAGGAAATGGTTGCACCTTTTAAACATCCTCCTCCTAGTTGTGTTGTATTGTAGTATTTATTTATTTACCATAACACAAATATCCCATTTCTGGTGCCGGGCGTTACAATTGCGAGTTGAATAGAGTCGATACGTCCAGTCGGATTGAGTACAGGTTGGTTCATTCATAGTCACAAATAAATACGCAGCGCCGTATGTTTCGTAGAAGAGTGTTACATGGTGTTTTTTGTTGTGGTTTATTCTTAATACATAGATCGCAGGTTTTCAGAGGCCAAACAACTTGTAAGAAGTCAAATGAAGATGAAATGTAAGTGATAAGACGTACCAAAGAGTTATGAACCACCGTGTCATATTTTCTGGTTTGAATTCATTCATTGGAGTGTGTAAAGGAAGTGAGTGTATATGTACGTATGTAATGTTATTTGAACAAATGAGAATTTTACACGATTCAGGAAATGATTGCACTGTGTATATTGCTCCAGCAGGATTGCATGTCACTTTGACGAAAAATAACTTTCAAAAGTTATTGTACTAGAGATTTTAAGAATAAATGATTTAATGATTGATGTCTAATTGAAATTTATCTATGTAATACTACATAATATCCTAATCTAATCTAAATACACATAAATATGCATACATTTAAGCAATAAAACAGACAGTCATTCTGGCTCTATTCCGTAAATACGGTAACCCACGCCAGGGCCAGGATTAATGGTAAAAATACAGGTATTCATTTTACACTTCCTCGTCCTAGTTCTAGTATCATTCTGTTGAAATATTTTTAACAACTAAATCCTATACAAATATAACTAATTAAAAAGATGACTTCCCAAAATTAAGACTATCTTCCTATATATATTTTACTTTCTTACTATCACATCATTAGTTGAACTATTGACATTTTACATTAGTTGAAATCAATAAGTCCAGAGTCTATCAAGAACGGATGGACGTGACCTTATTGCTGTTGTCGTTGTCACTCCTGAGTTGACAATGCTCATCAATTTGAAATTGAAGCACCGCGGTTGATGTGAGTTTTGAATTGACAGCCATTCCATGGATCGTTTTACCTTCCATTCATTCATAAAAAGATTGGTTTTTAAATGTTCTGAAGTTCTCATAACAGATCAAAAATCCATAAACATGGATACAAAATCGAACATTCCCGTTTGCATTTCTAAAGTCACCTCAACCTCAGTTATTGGAGTTACAGCAAATAATTACGCTTGAAACCCTTGTGTAAATAACAATGGAACAATTTCTATCAATTAATTGGACTCACTGAACACCAGTAGTTGAACTGTGTAGTCTATGATAAGTTCACATAATGTGATGACAGTTTCTCTCTGGAGGTAACAGAATGAGCCAACTCTAAAACGCAGGTCTAACATCCCTTTCAAGTGAACTACTAAATATTTCGTATTACATTCGCCCTTCCAATTATTCTTAATTGACTCCGAAATCCCTTGAAATTGGGCTAATCTATCAAATATTATAAAATATAGGGCGAATAGAATAGCTTCAAAAGTTAGGTCACAAATGAGAGCGAGTCCTCCCATTTGAACCTTAATCAATGCGAATAGGATCCCAATGTGTAGAGCCATGGATACACCAATTAAGACTGGAACGATGAATTCAAATAAACATGAGTTGGCCAGAATGATTATCAGTTGAAGGCCTCTGTAACTCCGTGTCCAGTGGCTGTGGGTTCTTAGTAGGGAGAGTGTTGTGTAGGATTCTCCAGGTGACGCAACACTATACGCAAAGAAATAAAATAATGAAATAAAAAAATACAAAATTTCCCCTCATTCCAGCACACAATTATTTACCTTAATTCTGTAAGTAATTTTATTCCTATGCAGACAGCTGGGGCTGCGATTGCCAGGTAAATGAATACCGTGGACGCAGTTTGGAGAAAGAAAATAAATTGAATGAAGGCCATAATTGTGACCCAAAGAATTGAAAGAATCCCAGTGTGAAATCCACTAAAGTCAAATGTATCATGTCCAACGGAGCAGGTCGGAAACAATGGACACCAAACATGTAGGTCGCAATTAAATAGATAGACACCGGGGAAACCGACGGACACGAAAATGAGTATCCCCGTGAAGAATGCCAAAACATGTGGCGTCCAATTTTTATGTACTTTCCCATTCCCTCTTGCGTATTTTGCTGTTCAGATAATTTTGAATTTCAAAAAATACACACATTAATTGACATTAGCAGTGCGAGTGCGAGTAGGTTCTACCAAACATCGCCATCTGTATAAGATAGCATCCCTATTCCGCTCAACATTTTTAATCAGCTCATGTGACCAAGAAACTTACCAATGAATTGTTCGTAAAACTCCAACTGACTATTGAGTAGCATTCGTAGTTCACTCACCCGTAGAATTGTGTGCCAGTCAAAACCTATTGACATTATGTATACGAAGGACATGATCGGATTAAATATCTCCGCGATCTCTGACAAATGGACTTGACCCATGTACACATTTTTGATGGCACAAGTGATGAGAGCTAGTTTCAAGAGAGTGAAGATGATGACCTGAGTATACCAAATTATTTTCCTAAAAATTGATTGGATTGGAACGACGGCTCGTGTCACAGAGTTCCATCGAAATGGTCTTCCACAGTAATATCCACACTCAATCACATATCCCATCACTGTGTATGTATGACCCCACTCCATCTCTACTTCAATTCAATTCGTAATGACTCTGACCAATGTTAAGATTTGAAAAATATTATTTTGTAATAAGTGGAAAAATTCTTCTCGTTCAAAAAATAATTTGAAAAAATCGATCAGGTTACTGTTTATAATTTCAAACTCTGACAGCTCAAGACCTTCTACGTCTAAATTCTAGAGTACTCGTCAGCTTTATCCGCTGTTTCACAATACAAACGCTTTTATTACTTCATTTCTAATTTCTCAAACAGCCATCTAAGCTTTCAATTTTAGTTCTACATCCGGAGTCCATTCCAGCTCCAACCTTTTTCTTGTCGTTGTCATTTTACATAAAAAACAAAACAATGGTGAAAAATTCAATGTACATTGTGAGCAAAGAGCTAAATACATATTTATTCGTTCCAAAGAAAATGTGCGAGTTTATTCCTTTCTCTTATTCTCCATTATGCCATTCAATTCTATTTGCAATTTTTTTATTATCTTTCTAACTCTGTCTTCACTCTCAATTTGTTCTTTGTAGTTAGTGTGACACTCACAATTGTGACATCGCGTGAATTTCTAAAACGTCGAGACTCCTCCAAGCCAAAAATGCCCAATTTGTCTAACGCAAAACATAGTAAGACAGTAGGACAAGGCCGTACGGTATAATGCTGAAGAATTTGAGCCGAAGTGATGAGATGTGCCAAATGTGAGCCAAAGAGTTATTAACCACCCGGTTATATTTTCTGGTTCGAATTTCACTGGAACGTGCAAGGGATGTGAGTATACATTGACATTATACACGCAATGTTATTTTAACCAATAAGAATTCTACACGGCGTAGGAAATTTCAGCACTTTATAAATTGCTATGCAATGATGGCATGTCTCTTTGACGAAAAATACCTTTTAGTTATTGTAGTTCACATTTTAAGAATAACCCGTATGGCCAATTCATCTAAGCTTTCAGTTTTAGTTCTATAACCGGAGTCCAGCCCTGCTCCAACCTTTTCCTTGTCGTTGTCATTTTACATTCACATTGTGCCCAAAAAAAGCAATTTTGGTATTACATTGCAGTATTATTCATAAAATAATCAAGAGAGAAAAATAATCATTTATTCAATGAAAATCACTGCCACTACAATAATGGCAGCCTTTCGATTCAGTATACTAATAATCAAATTTTATAAATTGTATTCCTAGATTTAGGTTCAGTCACAGAATTTAAGAAGAAACCATGAAAAGTTTACTCGAAAAACTTGTTCAAAAAAAATGTAAACTACGAAGTACCATAAAGATGATGCTGTAAAATTTGCGAAGACCCTTTCAATGCAACAAGTGCCACAT
>JAQIXO010000860.1:0-15110 GCA_034700305.1 Protaphorura armata
TGTGAACCGCCGCGCTTCTACGCTACTCGCGTCTGGGTGAGACGCGCGACCTGGACGCACGTCAACGCAGATGCACGGCGCATGTGCGTCGTATTGTGAACTAGGCATAAGACAGGTTGGGAAGAAGGGTCAGGGGAATGAAACGGTTTCTTCAACTACAAATAAAGAGTTATACAGGGTTGGACAAAATTAACCGTCCTACCCGTACTTGCATGTCACATCATGTTATCAAGTGGTTACTTTTGGGACACCCTGTACATTTTATTATACTAACGTCCCAGTAGTACATAAATTATTTAATGTATTTAATTGGAATCTTAAAAACGTACATATTTGAATAAACTGTCAACTAATTTCTTTACAATTAGGTACAACTTACAGACTGCATGAAAAAATTACAAGTGAAGGAAAAAAAATAAAAATTCAACTTAGAATTAGTACAACAAAAATGAGAACTGTAAAAATTTTGTTTATTCTGGCATTTCACATTACATTTTGTAGATTTCTGACATAGTGTTGATTTCTGCCTTATTACGCACAAATTAGGATTTATAAATTATTAATTAAGAATTATTTTTGAGTTTAATAATTGAACTTATTCCTCCATTCCTTCTTCTCCATCATCGGCGTCACCAGGAGCGACAGCATCAGCGTCTTTCGGCATTTCGACATCGTCCTCTGCAACAACATCAGCGTCAGCGTCTTCAGCCATTTCCTCCTCGCCTTCTGCGGCATCAGCGTCTTTGGCCATTTCCTCATCTTCCTCTGCGTCAGCCTCAACGACTTTGACCATTTCTTCATCGACCTCTGCGTCAGCGTCAACGACTTTGGCCATTTCCTCATCGACCACTGCGTCTTCCTCGGCGTCTTCTTTGACATCTTCGTCTGCCTCGGCGTCTTCGTCTTCCTCGGCCTCTTCCTCGGACTCTTCTTCTTCGTCCTCTTCATCTTCCTCGTCAGACTCATTCAATTGGCCACGCTCACGAGGACCCCGCCATCTTGTAAGGGAACTGGACGGTAAGACAACAAAACACAAAGTTAAAATTGAACCACCACCATAGGGATAAATATGTACAATATATAATTATTCGGATTTTTTTAATTACCGTGCAGTGGGAACACTGATGGAATTGATGTCCATTTTTTTAGAGTCCAAGAGCTCCATTGTGTCGTAATATTTTTGAGCCAAGTCCTTGTGCTGTTTGAGGTAGACACCCTTAGCGCCCTCACTCATCCCACGCCAAAGTTGAGACACATGCTCATTCATGTCCGTAATATTTCGTCCAGACTCACGTTCGGCCTAATTAATTTTATAAAACAAAAATATAAATTACACATAGAATTTTTAAAAATAATTTTAAATTAAAATTTTAAATTTCCCGCCGCCGCCTTACTCACCTCCCAAGTGGCCTTCAAAAAAAGGGCGTAAGATGACGCTGGTTGTTTGAGGAGTTTTTTCTGCACACGCCATTTTGCCATGTCACGCTCATACTTGGCTCTTTCTTTAGCCCCTGCTTGACAGTATGCTCGTTTCTCCTTGTCGGACATCTTGTTCCAAATCCCGCTCGCGGTCCGCATTCCTTCACGACACTAATTAAAATAATTAAAACAAAATAATTAATCAAAATCCAAAAATTTAATTAATCAAAATCCGGAAAATTAATTAATCAAAATCCAGAAAATTAATTAATCAAAATCCAGATAATTAATTAATCAAAATAAAAAAAAATAATTAATTAAAATCCAGAAAATTAATTAATCAGAATAAAAAAAAATAATTTATAAAATTCAAAAAAATTAATTAATTAACACTAAAAAATTTTAATTGAAATTTTTTTTTCAAAAAATTAATTGACATTACCTCACAAGCATTGCGTGGACGATGAGCCTTGAAGTATTCTTTCAAGAAGGCCGTGTAGGCAGTGAGAGGTCGCTTTGGACGTGGAGGAAGATGGCGGGGATGACGGTGTTGAGTTTTCTTCTGACGTCCCTCATTATTGTCAGCCATGTTGATGTGATGTGATGATCAGAAGTCAGGAGTTGAACAAAGGGTGTGTAAGTGTATGTGTGTTGGAAAAAATAGGAAGGAAAAAATGTCACAGGTTAAAAATTGTACGTATAATTAATTACTCGGGAGAGAAATATTTTTATGACTGGTCTGGTCAACTGTCTACGGGTGAATGAGGAAACTGTGGTCGTCGAGTCGTGGTCAAGGTTTGTTGACATTAAAATTGGTTGGTGGGACAGGTCTCGGATTTTGGTTTCTAAGGTGATTTTTTTTTTACATAAGATTAGCGAATATTCGTTGGCATGTGATTTTGAAGGTCGAATGGAAGAAAAAATTGGTCATATTTTTTTGTATGCCTTACCATACAGAAATGACGGTTAATTGTTACAAAGATTTGAAAAAAATGACACAGTTTCGAAATTACCCGCGGCTTTAATTTTTCTGCATGCTCAGTTTAATTTTTCTGAGCAAAAAAAATGACATGGCATACAAATTTTGTCTTTCTGATTCTGCAAACGACCAATTAATTCCTTGAAGCATTTTTGGTATGAGGGATGAACCACTAAAATCGGGTTACAAAATAACAATACATTAAATCAGTGTCTTCAAGCGAAAACAATTTCATTCACAGATCACATGCACTACTTACCACATTATACAGGACAGTTCAGAAAAAATGTCGTATTCTCAGGCCGTTACGGAAAAGATAAATATGTGAAGTAAATTTTGTGTTACAATTTTGAATTGAATAGAGTTATTTTTTGAACCACCCCGTATGCGTTTGATTTTGATGGAAACTTTCAAGACAGTATTTGCCCGTGGATTTGCGTTCTAATGCTGACTTAATTAAATTACAATTTATGCTATTATGCTATGGATTGAGGTGTAGAGTTTTGTATGTGATGATTAAATCTAATCTAAATCTCATCCTCTTGGTTCTTCTCTAATTTGATACAGAAATGGATCGTACGTGACATTGCATTTGGTTTGACAATTTCAGTGAGATTATTACGTGCACAGAATCCACGGCGTACGTATCCGCGTCCGATAAACACGTCAGCCCTTGAAATCTTGACACTTTATTTTTTATCACTACTGGGCCATGTACAGTCATTTTATTTTCTACACATAATTTACACTACACAGAAACATTTAAATTAATTAATTTCTAAATTCAGTGTTAAATTAATTTTAAATTATTCAAAATAGTCTGAATTTTTTTTTGGCACTTCAGACGAAAATGGAATTTCAGTTTGTAAAATTCATTGTATTTTTCTGTATTTTTCAACAATGTATATTTGTGGTGAATGGAATGTTAAGACCGGGTGTTGTCCCACAAAAAGGAGAAGTGTCAGACGAAGACACAGACACAAGTCAAAAAAGTGGAGAAGTTACCGCTGATCCTCCACATTTTGATGGATTACAAAATGTCATGACGACATCGTCTGATTTAAAATACCTTGGTTGCTATGACACCTGGAAAAGCAGATTCCGGGGGTACACGACCACCAATTTTTATCAGGGTTTAACATTGGTTCAGTGTGCAAATCATTGTAGAGACAATGTAAGTACGAATAAATTTTGCTCAATAATATTTTTAGCGTGATTTGATAAAAAAATTTTTTAAAGACTGAAAATTCTCTGTGATCATTTTACAAAGTGCCTGTTAAATTTTATGCCTTAAAAAATCATTTCTTATAGAATGGACATGCAAAATCAGAAATCTTTGTAGTCCGTGGATTATTCTGTGGTTGTCTTGAATGGCAAACGGATGGATACAGATTAGCTGAGAAAGCATGTCACTTGGGCTGCCCCTCTGAACCGGATCACCGCACGTGTGGGGGAAACCATGCCAGCTCCCTCTATTGTAATCAACTCACTAGTGAAAATTGCAGAAATTTTACCAGTACAAAAATTGACGAAAAAGAGCCAGAATCTGACTCAGAATCGCAATCTGATGAGTCATCTGATGAATATGTTGAAATCCAAGCATTAGAAATTGCCCTGAGTTGTTTCAACTGTACAAATCCTAGTAAATGCTACACAGACTCCCTTAACGTCAATTTGACTTACATTCCACAAAATACACCGAATATGTGTGTCAATTTTTGTGGCGCACATTGGGACTACTACGCTCAAAAGGAAGACAGAATGTCACAGAGGGAACCCACAAAATATGCAAATGTAGGATGGACCTTTAGAGGTGGATTTCAGGTTGCAACTTGCGGGTGTCGGGATGAATTACCGCCATATGCAACTGTGCCTGAGAGTCAATGTGATTCACCTTGTCCAGCAAATCCAGAGGAAAAATGTGGAGGGAGTGCTCCGTATTTATTTACCTTGTATAAGACAGGTTGGGAAGAAGGTGGGTCAGGGGGTGACACGGTTTCAACTACGCAGGCCATTACCACGGAGATTTCAACTGTCGAAATGTCTTCCGTCTCCACGGTTCAAAGTACAACGGTTTCGGTGACCACTGAAAAATATACGACACATTCCCGTAAGGAATTGTACAGGGTGATGCAAAAGTGTCTTTTTGCATTTTACGTTGTATGTCACGTTGTATGTAAAAAGACATGGTCACTTTTGGTCCACCCTGTATAATTTATTAATCTTAACCTTGGCAAATTTGCGCAGCATGCAAAAATTTTGCAGCAAAATAATTTGCTTGAGTACGTACATGTACAGCGTGTTCCATAATATTTTGTACACTTTCAAAATTGTAGCAGAGACATCTACCACTGAACCCCCGTTTTCTACCATTACAACTGAGGGTTCGACAGAGGGCGCCACAACTGAGGCCACTGCAGTCACGTCCAAAACACCCGTAGACAAAGCTCCTACTGCAAATCCTTGTCTACCTAAATGTGAAGCAAAAGACAAACACGGTCAATATTGGAGGGAATGTGCTGGAGAATTGGCCAACCAAACTTGTCCCAGACAGGCCCCAGGTTATGCTACTTGGAAGTGCTCTACGTCAGGCTCATTCCTTGGGTCACCAGATTATTCCAAATGCACCACACCATGGATTAAGGAAATCGGAGACATGATTGGAGATGTACGCATTCATGATTTGATAGAAATTCTACAGGGTGGTTCATAAATATGTGCTGTAAAAATTGTTTTAGGAACAAGTCGAACCAACTGAGGCAGGCGCCATATTTGAATCCATAAATTCACGAATGAAGGAAAATCCAGGGGAGGGAAAATTAGGAACTTATTTTGGACATGAAATCCATGAGATCATGGGATTTGTGTCTAGAGTTTTTCATCAATTGACACCTGGCACGGAAGTTGACCGCTTTGAAAATTTGACTGTCGCTGCCGTCGTGATCAATGAAAATCTGCTGGTCAACGCTCATCCATGGAGTGAACTTTCTCATGTAAAATATTTTTTTTTCAAAATTTAGTACAACAGAAAAAAAGTATATCTTAAAAAATAAAAAAAAATCTAAAAAAAATAATCAAAAATTTAATTTTTCAGGCCAATCGATCATTCATCGGAACCAAATTAATGCAAATGATTGAGTCGAATGGATTTAACCTTACGGCGAGAGTCAACACTACTGCTGTTCCTGAATATCGGAAATTGTTTGGAACAGAAAATCCTGAATTGATTAAAATATCTACTGGAGGTCAATCCAAATTATTGACCGGGAATGAAAGCCTCAGATTTCCATTCAAAGAAGATTTGAGTGGTGGTGATGGGTCACACATTCTATTGCCAGATGGTTGGGCAAATTATGTACAATTTGGAAACAGTAGTAGTGGTGGAGCAGAGCTCAATTTTATAGGGATGTCAATTTCAGCCAAGATCATCCGAGGGATATTTCCAGAAACATCTGTCTCGTAAGTCAAAAGTCAATTCAATTCAACCGAGTTAATTCGATTTTCCTAGGTGTAATGTTAATAAAAATTAACACGTGTTTTTTATTGTTCTTCACAGACCTGAGCTCATGAATGAATCTTCGACGTTGAAACGGATGAATGGAAAACTCATGTCCTTCAGTCTGAGTCAAAATGAAAACATGATAAGCTTCCCAGGTTCACGTCCACACTAATCTCAATTTAAGCTCTAATTCAATAGTACAATACAATTTGCAAATTGGTGGTCGACGGTGCTAGTACTCGAGTTGTCACAATTATATTATATTATGTGACATATGGAGTTGGGGATTTTCCCGGGCTTACCAGTCAGTCAGAGTGACAACCCCATCTCGAAATAAATTTATTTTGTTAGCGGAATAAAAACAAATATTTTGTATAATTGATATCAACAAGTGCAAAAAATATACAGGGTGAACCAGAAGTCCTGCCGCTAGCAATTGCATATTATTTTAATTGAAATTTTTTAATTAATTAATTAAAACCATAAGCTTGTTAATTTATTTATGATTTTGTGTATGTACAGATAACGGAGTTAAAATCCGATTCCGCCATGACAGGGAAGCATCTACTAGTGGAGTCAAGGATTTGAAACGAAGACGCCATGATGGAGAAATGAGACGAGCAGTCCTGGGAAGTGCATCCTGTGTATTTTGGGACACGACTAAATTGTGAGTATAAATTACACGTCTTTTTAATCAAATCATGCATAAAATCATAATTAATTCACAAACCATATACGTAATTCACATCATGTAGGGAATGGTCCAGTAAAGGATGTAAATTGGTGACTTCTGGGCGGACCGCCACTATGTGTGAATGTTCACACTTGACTTCTTTCGCAGTCTTGATGGATATGCACAATTATGTGGTAAATATTTCATGCATGCATAATTATCCGAACAATTTAATTCTGGCCAAATTAAATTTTATTTCTTCGAACCTACTAACTGCTAATTGTAGGGAAAGGACCTCGCCCTAGAAATCCTGACCCTTATCTTATGTCCAATCTCAATCGTTTGTCTCTTGGCCACCATTATAATCTTCACAATGGTCAGATCAACCCATGGCGTCCGAACGACCATTACAAAGAATCTGTGCATGAGTCTTTTCGTGGGAAATGTTTTGGTCCTTCTCATCCTAGATCGACATTATTTGAACATGAGTGAGGTAATTCAATACAGGGTGTTTCAAAATTAAAATCCGACACAGGGTGACCCAAAAATAATTGTCATTCATTCCTTTGCGTATGTACAATGTACAGGGTGTATGTGCAGGATCCGCGATTCTTGTGCACTACGTTTTTCTGACTGCATTCATGTGGACGGGAGTGCAAGGGTATCATTTGTACAAACAAATGGTTCATGTGTTTGAGTCTGGGACGAGTCACATGACAATCTACAGGGTCATTGCATTTGGCGTTCCACTGTTAATTGTTGGGACGACGGCCGTTGTGGCATTCATGAAGGACGATCATGCATATGGGGGTGAAATGTTGTAAGTCTAGAAGACCCATGATTTTTTTGAATGTTTTATTTTTGAAAATCGAATCTAATTTAAAAAAAATAATTTTGTGCATACACAGTTGTTGGCTTCAAGAAAATTATATTTGGGCTTTCTTGGCTCCCGTCGCCATCATCTGTGTGGTAAGCCAAATATGGGACGCCCTGTATGAGTATGAGTGACTTAACTATGCATGGTTCATATTTTTTATCCAGGGAAACGTTGTAGTCCTCGTTATCACATTAAGAGCTGCTTACCACGTCAAAAGTCCTACGAATAAAATTCAACTTCGAGTTCAAAGTAGTAGGTGAGTTCTTTAAATGCAATTCAATTGAATTCTAATGCAATTAAGTACCCATGAGATTAATTAATAATTTTGATTAAAATTTTATGTATGCAATTTTAGGACCTGGATTAAAGGATGTCTTTCAATCTCTGTCCTCCTCGGTCTGACTTGGTTGACTGGTTATTTTATGTTGATTGACTCCATAGGGTCAACCATTGCTGCTTATGTGTTTACACTACTAAATGCTTCTCAGGTGGGTGAACTATCGAATCAAATATTAATTATTAGCAAAAGAAAAACTCAGTATCGAATGTTAATTTTCCATATATTTTTTTACAGGGAATTTTTCTATTTTTATTTCACTGCGTATTGAATGAAAAGGTGCGGAGTGCGGCGGCGAGGAAGAACATAGTGCTACCATCTTGGTTCACATCCACGGGTGCCAGTCCATCCAGTCCTTCGCAATCGGTAAGTATTAAAATTTATGAACCACCCTGTAGTACTATTCTACTATTCTATATTCAAATATACAGGGAGAGGCAAAAGAAAACAGAAATAATGCGGAAACACCGAATACATCGCCAATGCAAAGAAACGGCGTGAAGAGACGAAGTGGAGGGAAGAAGGTCCATAAACCAGTGGTGGTTGTGTCCAGCGTGAGTTCTGAGAACACATCCAATTGGTCCATGAAGAGTGCGAGTGGGAGTGGAAATGAGTCCACTGGGAGTCAAATTAATTTAATCTATTCGGAACGGAGGGCACCGTGGAGGAAATAAATTGAATTAATAATTGGTCAAATTTGGCGCGCTCGCTTCCAAATTAAGTGGCGTTGCGAAAAAGTATTATTTTTTCTTCCCTGAATTTTTTCCTTCAAGTTTATCTACTTTTAAATTATAGTTAGATTTTAGAATGCTAGTATATAATTTTTTATTTTTGCAGAGTATTTTAGATTTTGTTTGGATCTTTTTTTGTTCTGAATAAAACACATTTTTAGTTGACTCCTCGGGTCACACTTTTTGTCACTGATTTCTTTGGTAGACAGCTTCACTAATAAGAAGAAACGAAAAAATAACAGACAATAATTTAATAAATCTTATCAATTTCAAACAAGAATTATGTCGGATGACATGACAGAAATTCATCGCCATAGCTCAAAATAATTCACAAGAAATTATTCAATTCTACGATTCCTACCAGAGAGTGTCCGCTGTGGTCCCATTGTCGAAAATATTCTGTTATTATTTCCATGGCTCATATCCAATACCTTAGTAGTTGTTGAGGACAAATAATTAGCCGTCGAACTCTGAGTTACGTTATTTTCAAGGATCATTGAATTTGGTGTGTTGGTGCTCATTGGTCGATGTTGTAATTTTGGAGGATTCAGTTTTCCAAAATGTCCACCTATAAAAATATCTGCGCAACCCCGGAAAATTTTGGAACAGATGCACGAAGACGGAAGGGTTTGATCGGAAACTATTAAACAAATATCTGGAGTCAATTCGGGTCCTTAGATTTGATACGGCGTCCCTGGGGATTTTTTCATAAAGGCATGAGTATTCGAATTGTGGCAATAATTGTATTTTATGTCAATAGGGTTCTCATGTGCATGTTGACCAAAGGTGTTAGGTTGGAATAGGAAGTTCTAGGTTAATTCCATGTCCAAATGTTTTAAAGTTCAGTCGTAGTTGCACGTAACTTTTAATATTTTATTTTTGTGCATGTTTGAATATATCCTTTCATGAAGTAAATTCCATAAGACATATTCCAAAGCATACCTTGGCAATGGAAAATATACAATAGAAATTCTGTATTTGTATAAATAATTTCCAGTGTATTTTATTAGAGAAGAATAGTTGGCGTGACAACCGGACTTAAAACTTGAGGAAACCAAACGAGTATGAACTGAACCTACAGTCCTATACCAGAGGCCAACGAATACAGCTGACCTCAATCATAGAAATAGAAATACTCAATTATTTTTTTACATACCTATAGTTGGTTTTCTTATAATCAAAAATTATCCAATTGTATTTGCTGGTTCTGCGAAAGCACAATTCAAAATGATGAGCAAAAGAGCATACAAATTGCTTGTCCTTAACACCAAATTCGCTCATGCCATGATGTTCATTCCGTACAAATGGGATGGCAAGTCAAGGCGTCTGTGTCACGTGACATCTTTGGGAAACTGGGTTGGTTGGATCTTGGTTGTTTTGGCACAGTGGTCATACGCAGCATTCTTATTCGTTTCACTTGCGTGGAGCATTTATCGTCCAAATGGAGCAAATGCCGTTCAGTACATTGGTCATCTCATTTGCCTCCTCTCAACTGGAATCATCTCATATCAGTACTTGATCATCTTGCACAAAAGGAAACAAATCGTTGTTCTCTTCAATCAGTACATGGAGTACTTTAAAAAAATACAGGGTGAGTAAAATACACACAAAACATGTTCAATTTTTTTTTTTAAAAAAAATAATAATTATAAAAAAAAATTCTGGCCAGATGGACATTTGAAACCAACTGGATCAAATTTCAAGACTGGGTGTGAAACTCTCATGTTCATTGGCATAATCACTATATTTGTACAACCTGTTTCATGTGCTGGACTCAATCTCTTGTTTCCTAATTGGGCATTCTATCTGAGTGCATACATCCCAGAACAATACTTGACAGGGCTTATATTATTCCTTGCACTCATCCCACAATGCTGGGTCTTTATTCTAGCATGGTCCACAGTCTTCTTTTGTAGTTTCATTGGGTTAACATTCACATCTGGTGTTCACTTCTTACACACAGAGCTCAAGTAATTAATTACATCATTTTTGAATATTTAAATTATTTTCCATGACGACATTTGACCTCTGACCCCTTTTACACCTCTTTTTTACATATAGGGCGAATCGAAAGAGCAAATGGACGAAGAACACCATGAGAGTGCCATCTGTCGTTATACACACCATGAGATGTCTTCAAGTTCTGACCAATACAGCGAATTTGTTAACACGTGGTTATATTTTGGTCATTCTGAATAATACCCTCATGATCTACAGCGTGTCATGTTTGGTTGCAACCATTAAATTGTCTGCAAGTAAAATCCCAATTCCGCTGGTTGGATTTTTCGCTCTTGGTCTAGATGCCGCTTTTGGAACAGTTGGAATATTTTTACTTCATCTGGAATTAGGTTACTACCATGAGTACTCAAAAAGACTATTAGGTTCTTGGAACAGATGTACGAAGACGCAAGGGTTAGATCGAAAACTATTAAAAAAATATCTCAAGTCAATTCGTGTCCTTAGATGGGAAATGGGGGATTTTGGATTTTTTTATAAGGCTATGAGTATTCGGATTGTGGCTAAAATTATATTTTATGTCAATAATGTTCTCATGTTGAGCAATGGGATCAGGGATGAAATAATAATTGATTTGATAATTGGGATGACAGGTACGAATTAATTTTATATAAAGTCTGAGTAGCGGAGTGGTTACGAAAAAGTATTATTTTTCCTTCTGTGGATTTTTTCTTCTTCAAATTTATCTACTTTTAAATTATAGTTAGATTTTAGAATGCTAACCGGCATAAGCATGTAATTTTTATTTTTACAGAGTATTATAGATTTTGTTTGGATCGTTTTTTGTTCTGAATAAAACACATTTTAGTTGACTCCTCGGGTCACACTATTTGTCACTGATTTTTCATAAAGATACGCGTTTAAAGGTGTAAATGGTAGGTACGACAGTTTCTCTAATGAGAAGAAAAGAAAAAATAACAGACAATAATTTAATAAATCTCATCAATTTCAAACAAGAACTATGTCAGATGACATGACAGAAATTCATCACCAGAGCTCAAAATAATTCACAAGAAATTATTCAATTGTATTTCTGGAGCAATTATTAAACGATTCCTACGAGAGAGTGTCCGAGGTGGTCGCATTGTAGGAAATCTTCTGTTATTATTTCCCTGGTTCATATCCATTGTTTTACCAGTCGTGGTGGAAGATAAATAATTAGCTGTCGAACTCTGGGTTACATTATAGTCAAGGATTATTGAATTTGGTGTGCTGGTGCTCAATGGTCGATGTTGTAATTTTGGCGGATTCGGATTTCCCAAATATCCACCTATAGAAATATCTGCACAACCTCGGAAAATTTCCTGGTAGCCACAATCCACATTTCCCAAGGATTCATCCTCACCACAAAAATTCCAAGTGTTTCCTAGTGTTAAATATTTTAGAATATTTTTGCACGTTTTTAATACTAGTCATCATTTTTTTCCCCAAAAATTTAACTAACCCGCCCTATAATGCCATTGGAGAACACATCGATTACAGGTGAGCATCGGTGGAAGCCTGACCGTTGTATTGTACCACCCAGGTTGGTCAGAAGTCAAATTGTACCGAGTACCCGAACCATCTCCCAATTCCAGTAAGTAATCATCAAAGCAATCGAAATCTTCTGGACTCATTTGAGCAGGTTCACCGATCAGCGGGCAAATACGAAATTCAAAAAAACCCCAATGACTCGTCGTAATGTCTACAGCGATGTCGATCGTCTGGGTACAAAATAAAAATTTTACAGGGTGGTAAAAAAAATTACACAAGTTAAAATTGGTTTTTTACCTGGCCAACTTGATAGTTCCGAACAACTATACCTAACCCATACTTCCCGCCATTTTCATTGTCCCTAGGAGTCGGGGATTCCCAATCATCTCCACAAACTCCACATTTCCCCCCATTGTTTATCATTTTCCCGATGGCCCCACAGTACAATTGATCATCATCATAATTGATTGGCAAGGGAGGATCAAAATCTTCAAATTCTGGTAGTCTCCACATGGATGAACGATTCGGAGGTTCAATGAGTCTCCCATGTCCTTGCACAATTTCAAAATGGAGGACAAAAATCGTAGCCGTAAAAATAAGTCGTGCAACCTCCTTTTGAAAAATGAAATTGGCCACCATTTTTTTGGCAGTACTTGCTATGATGATATTTAAATCTGAACTGATCAGGTTGATCTGGAAATTGGCTCACTAATTTGCTAACCATTAAGGATTATTGCAAAATAGTGAATCTGACCCAGTTTTCCACGCTGACTCCGGTTCCAGTGCAAAAATAAGCAGAAAAATAATGACAAATGTGAAAGTTATAACTACGGAGAATTTTTGCGAATTCTGTCAGTATTTGTATGTCACTGGGTAAACTACAGAATTAAAAAGTATTCATTCAAGGGCACACAGTTCCAGTGCAGTGCAGTGGAATCAAAATAATGCATTGGGTGACAAATTGCGAAATCTGCACCACCTGTTAAGGTTAACCCAGATTAGATTGGATGCGCAAAATAAAATGTTGCAAGAGTCTAGAGTTGATCCAGATTTCGATCTCATGATGAATAATTATTGGAAATCGCGAATTGAGAATTCGTGAACTGACCTCGATTTATTTGTACGTTGTTGTGCATGGCAGCATGGCACATGTTATGGTAGAATAATTTTGTAGTTTACTCAGCATTTGAAAGAAAGTGTAAATTTTATTCGTTGAATACATCGCGCGCGAGGCTAATTTCGGCTCATTAAGCTAAATTATTTAACTTACTACCTATGTAAGTAAAATTACATAAAAAATACACTGTGAATTGACAAAGTTGTGGGAGGTACATTCACAATCACAATTTAAGACTTAGGTTGATGCAATGATGAATCACTTCGGTTTGTTATTCAACTTGTTCAAGTAGTACCCACCAGCTCCAGCCCCAGCAATTGGTAACCCATATTTAACCAACTTATTCTTCTTCAATTTCTTGGGTAGAAGTAGATTTGTCTATATAGAGGTAATACATTGTTTAATAACAAGAATTCAATGAATTTGACTGGATTTTTTTTATACAGGGTGGCTAATAAAGGTCTTTGTCAATGGTTGATACGAGGAGGAACAAACTTACTAGCTACCCTGTATCTATAGTGGAGTACAATAGCATAATTATTTTTTAATTTGAATTTACCGCCAATGCAGTCCCAAGCCCAGCGACCGCTGCGCCACCCACAACTCCAAGTTTTCCTCCAGGAATTCCTCCGCCTTTCTGACCATGATTTGGCCCATATTGTTCATGAGCATTGTAATCATTATTAGGATAATATTCGGCGGGTGGTTGTTTAAACTCATCCCGCACTTGTAAATCTCTCGTGTTGTTATAATTGTAGTTGTTCTGATTATCAGGATATCCAAAATTTCCAGAGGGGTAAGGTACGACTGGTCCTGATTGGTGCGTCATATTTTGTTGTGGGTCAGATGAGTAGTAAGGCGCAGGCGCATACGTTGTTGCCGATGGCATTGGCATTGGCACTGACATTCCTGGACTCGGATAAGGAGTTCGATTTTGGCTCGGAAATGAAGTCACACTAGGAGGACCATTATTGGCACCAGCACCACCATCAAATACAAATCCAATTTGTGTGGACGGATGACCCGGGTAATTTGAATTTGAATCATTTGCAGGGTATACCTATTTTTAAATAGTATAAAAATATTTTTATTGGGACTTTCAATGACCACGTAAATAGTCAATTAATTTCTAAATAGAATATAAAATATTATACGTATAATATTAAATCTCACCGGTGGTGGTGCATTAGGATAAAATCCGTCCATTTTTCCACTGTGTAATTTTTAAAATAATTTGTAGAGAAAAATTGATAGAAAATTCACCACACTTAAGTTCAACAAGGCATGTAACTACGTTCTTTTTGTACCTGTCTGTCCTCGTCCTTGTGTGTTACTAATTAATGCAACATAAAATATATTATGGCATGGAGGTGATTCATCATGACTCTTAACTATATAACAGTACTCACTACGTACTATGTAATATACCTGTGCTGTGGTTTATGGCTTTTCCTGTGCATTGTATGCTTTGCATTACTAATCTTATCTACTATGATAAAAAAGCACTAACTTTGCTGTATTAACTTAATATAGGCATGCAACTTCATGCAAGTCAACTCAGCGCATATAATTAGCATAAATTGGGTTTCGCACGTCACATTCACACTATTTTGTTATGACAATGACATACACACCCACACCCCACAAAAATATCAGTGCACTAGAACTAGAACTGGTATTAATCATAGAACATTTATGAACAAAGTAAATGGTGTCATTATTTTTGGCATTTTTTATACTTGAAAAATGTCTACATTTATTAGTGGTAGTTAGAGCATCCATTCAACATTGACAAAATTCTTGCCAGTGATAATTATTTTGCATGGGAATCTTAATTAAAATCGTTAATGGCATTTTATAATTTTGATTCATATTAATTTTGATTAATCAAAAATTATAATTAATAATCCTCTTTAAGACTAAGTCGACCGGTATTAGAGCCCAAAGATTCGAAAAAGTAGACGCTTTCTCCAGAGTAGGTTCAGCAAT
>JAQIXO010000861.1:0-15098 GCA_034700305.1 Protaphorura armata
TCAATCAAATAAATGGCGAAATTTCCACCTTGTAAAAAAATGGGAACAAGAAAGAGGTAAAATTAACAAAACAAAAAGTCAGGTGTCAGGTAAGTAAGACAAAATCGGTTAACTCTAGTTAAAATTTTACTCTATTGATGAATTTGGGTGTGGACTGATAAAGCTGAGAAAACAAATTCAAATACAGGACAGGATGACTGAAGGGTGATGACAAACGATGATAACGAAAGTCGATTGATCAAACCAGAAGACAGAAGAATAATTATTGTCCCGTCAGCGATAAACCCGACAGAGTTTTTAGCAAGTATTAAGAGTTTCTCATGTGTGAAGTTATTTTGACTGAGTCACAATAACGGAATCGAATGCTATTTTCGGTATAAATAAACAATTCTTACCAAAATAGGGCTTGACGCTAATGACATCGGGTGAAATATAAGCTCATGAACCCAGTTGATTCCTGAGGACATCACATTCTGACGATAAACGCTTGCCTAAACAGAAGTTGGTAGTAACGACCTCTTCTTGTTTCCTTGTTCAAAATTATATTTGCCAACTTCAAGTCACGATTCATGAACAACATTTTCCTACAGTCACAGAGTTCCCTACAGAGTTAACAGTTTAAACATGTGAAACTTAATATTTCACTTGATTATTATTTCTTTGAAGAAACAATAGGACAACCCACCTGGTGCAATCTTTCAACAATTTGTACTACATTGTAAATATTTGGATTCCATCCGACTCGCTCAACTTTTTCTCCTTAATTACTCAAGATTGGTCAGTTGTGTGTATTTCGGACAAAAATCATGAGGAGTGTAGCGTAGCAATCAAGGAGAAGGACATTTTGCCTTAGGAAAAGTCTCCTTTGTTTATTTCCAGTGAAAATGATTTTACTACTATCCTTTTCAATTTCTTCCACTCCAACGTCCTAAAACAAATTGTGAGCCTTGAGTTAGAGAAAAGTAATACATAAAACAACATAATTAAACGTAGTTATACCTTGAAGAGTCCATGATGCTGGATAACTCCTTCTTTTCTTTCAACACATTTAGTAGAGAATATTCTGTATGGAGTAAAACTTTCCCTTGCTGATCATCAATTGCTTCCTTTTCAGACCGATCTTTTATTGTTAATATCTGGAGAAATCATCAAATTCAACATAAGACAAAGGTCAGAAAAACATCCCATAATATAGAAAGAATCGATGCGCCCACACAAGTTGTTTCGCTAGAGAACCCTGGGGCAAACCCCTGCGCAGTATCAATTATATCCCACGTTTAAACGCCAAAATAATATTATACGTATGATTTTGCTTACGTAAGATTTTGGCACCGGAGTTGGTAAGTTGGCAATACCTTCGCCACCCGTTGGTATTTTGTTGGACTTTTTATTGAGCATCTATTTTAAACGTATTGATCCTACTGGGTATTCAATCAAATTGTTTACGCTTACTGCACCGTCAAATTTCCACTTAGCATCGTCGGTGATAACGGAGTAAAATTTTACTTTTTTAAATCGAGATCGATCCGAACTCTGTTCTTATACGAATTGATTTCCGCGTGAAATCCTTGCTGTTGCTTAAATTTTTCACAATCCCGTCCCTGAGGGCAACGTCGCAATTACAGAGCTTCGTCTTGCTGGTGCAGGTGAGCCCGGAGTGGACGCTTGCTTTGCTTTGTTAGCCAAGTATTTACCGTGGAGGTTTTTCCAAATCCCCAATTGTCAAGACGCGTGCCTCACTTTTAGAATTTTCACGGAGGTGGACCCAAGTGTAGGAATACGTTTGGCGATGTTTTTGCGTGGTTAATGAACAGTTGTTGTGTCCTCATCATCATCATGCAATTCAACTTTCTGTATCATCTATCTGTATGTAGATATCATCAAATTCAATATAAGACAAAGGTTATTCACAAGCCCAACCCCAGCCGCAGTACCAATCGGCTTCGCGTGGAATCCTTGGTGTTGCTTAAAATTTTTATATTTCCAAAAGGCGACGTCGCAATGACGGAGCCCTGTTTTGCTGCTGCAGGTGAGCTTGCTTTGCTTTATTAGCCAAGTAAATCCGCCATGGAGTTTTTACAAATCCCGAATTGTCAAGACGAGTGTTTCTTCATTTTTAGGATTTTCTTAGAGGTCCACCCAAGCGTTGGAATACTTTTGGTTATCTTCTTGGGTGGTTCATGAACAACTGTGGTGTCCTCATCATCATCAACCTCCAATTCATCTTTCTGTATAACCAAGTGCGACAAATCAGCGCCTCATCAGTTTTTACTGCCTTTAATAACTCGGCTTAACGAGTCGAAGAATGGAAGCGGCACTCATTGTCAGTCTATTCCATTCTTTAATTTCTACAGTTTTACTTACATCATAATTATGCACCACTAGGTACTGCTGTCGTCGGCCGTCGGAAGCCAGCCATGTCTCGACTTCAGAGAAATTGGGTGACCTCTTCCGTTCAACCTTCTTCGAGCCATCATCATTGGCAACGGATTTTCTTTTGACTCCTCCAAACGCGGGTCTCACTGTGACGTCGCTTGATACCGCTACTTAGGGCTGATGGAGCACAGTCCGGCAAAGCCTTCATTTAAGAGAAATTGGGCGACCTCCTCCGTTTGACCTTCTTCGAGCCATGATCACTGGCAACGGATTTCTTTTCACTCCTAACTCGGGTCTCACTGTGACGTCGCTTTATTCCGCTAGTTACGACTGGTGAAGCACAGTCCGGAAGAATCTATCCGAGAAATTCATAAGAAAGATTTATGATTAATGGTCTAAAATGACTACTCCTAATTTTGTACAAAACGATTCCTCTGGTTAGTTTTGACTGCGTCACAAAAAAGTAATCGAAGGCTATTTCGGGTATAAATAATAATTCTTACCAAAATTGGGCTTTGACCGCTTGCCGCTAATGAGCATGATATCGAGTGAAATATGGGCTGGTGAACCCCGTTAATCCTTCAGGCCATTACTTACTGACCATAAATGCCTGCCTAAATAGAAGTTGGTAATAACGACCTCCCTTGTTTCCTTGTTCAAAATTATACTTTCCAACTTCAAGTCACGAGGAACAACATTTTCCTATTATAAGAAAACAACTTATATATATTAACTTATAAGAAAAGTTTGATATAATTCTCTGAAGAAACGAAAGGACAACTCACGTGGTGTAGTCTTTCTTTGGATTGCCTCCGACTCGCTCAACTTTTTCTCCTGAATTACATAATACTGAAGATTGGTCAGTTGTATGTATTTCGGACAAAAGTCATGCGGAGTGTAGCAATGAGGGACTAGACGCGTCCAAGACAAAGTCACGTTTGTTTCTTTCTTCCCTCCCCAGTGAAAACGATTTTACCATCCATCTATCGTGCGCAATTCTGCTATCAAATCGTTGAATTAGAAGTCAAGTTGCTCCCACAGACAACGTCTCGTTTGTTTCTTTCTTTCCAGTGAAAATGATGTTACTACCCCTTTCAATTTCTTCAAATGCAACATCCTAAAATAAAGTGTAAGCCTTGAGTTATAAAAAAGTAATGCATAAAACAACATAAGTAAAACTAGTTCTACCTTGAAGAGTGCGTGATGCTTGGATAACTCCTTCTTTTCCTTGGAAATCGTATTCGTTAAACTTCGGGACTCCAGTTCAGTCCAGTAAATGTTTGTAAATCAGGCAGAATACGGCAACTTTGTACAGAAACTGCGTGACAATTACAAATTACTTAATTATTTCTAATCTGCCATTTCGCAGTAATTCTTGTCAGAAGAGTGTTGTTTACACCAAATATTACTTCTATTAACCAAATTCATTTTTTAACTCCGACTTGACGTTAAACACTGAGGGCATACATAGCACCAATACAGTGCGCAGGCGCAGTGACCTCAACGTCAAGTGCTCCAAATCATCATCAATCCTTACCTCTGAGTGAGTGAGTACACATGGAGTAAAAATTTTCTTTTTTAAATCGCGATCGATGCGGACTCTGTTCTTATACCAATTGATTTCCGCGTGAATTCCGCATTCAAGGGTTCCACTGTAATAAATTAAACGAATTCGTCCACCCAGCAACCGCTGATCGACAGTCGAACTTCGACCCGAAACTAGAGGGTAGCTGATCGTGGGCAGAACGAGGCCACCCGAGCCCATGCGGGCATGGGCCGGGCTGGGCGCCTAAAATATTGAAGGTTACGGGCCTATTAAAATGTAATGGTTACGAAAAATTGAGAAGAAGCATTTTACACGACTGTGACCGCTTTGGTGAAATAACTGACTTCATAGGTGACAAGGAATGCGAAAAGTCCACAAAAAATTATGTAATTTGTCATAAACTTCTCAGTAAAACTTTTGAACAGCGTGGATTGTAAATTGAACTATTTGGAATTACCTCATGCCTTTTTAATCTTAAGACGACGCACGTAATTTGATTGTATAAATGAACGTTTAACAATTAACTTGGAATATAGAAATACAAAAAAAAAATTGAAACATACACTAACTCGAAAATTGTAAACATATGTAAAATGGTTGATTGGGCCAAGTGCCATGTCATATAAATTTGTGATGATGTAGTTCATGACACTTCTTCTGTTCTTCGGTTGACGTACAGCTGTGGTGTCCTCATCATCGTCCTACAATTCATCTTTCTGTAACCCAATGCGACAAATGAGCGCCTCGTCAGTTTGAGTCTGTCATAACTCTGCTTAACGAGTCGAATAATGGAAACGGCAATCATTGTCAGTCTAGCCCATTCTCTGTTGCGATAGAATTACTCATATGAGAATTATATACCACTCGTGTCGACGCGGAAGAAAGCAATGCCTCAATTTCAGAGAAATTAGGTGACCTCTTCAACCTTCTTCGAGCCATTATCACTGGCAACGGGTTTCTTTTCACTCCAAACGCAAACTCGGAACTCACTGTGACGTCGCATTATTCCACTAGTTGCGGCTGGTGAAGCACAGTCCAGAAGAATCTATCCGAAAAATTTATAAGAAATATTTAAGATTAACGGGCTAAAGTGACTACTCGCAATTTTTTTACAAAAACGATGCCTGTGGTAGGTTATTGAGCGATTTAGCAAATTAATGAATTCCCCGTGTACAAAAAAAACTATTTGGATTTTATGGAAGGAAAATATCGAACCGCTGTTTGGGCGGTCCATTCGTACAATATTCATTTATTTTGTCGCTGCAATAACGATAACCCAATTCCACAACGGTACTAAAGTCTCCTGGACTCCTACTGCGAGCAAATCTGCTATCAAATCGTTGAATTAGAAGTCAAGTTGTCCTACAATATGTTTACCCGAATAAACAGCTGAGTAAAATAAATCCTGCAAAGACTTCTGGGTATGGTAATAAAATAAAATAGGGATACTGGTTAATTTGGGTGTGGACTGATAAAGCTGAGAAAACAAATTTAATTGCAGGATGACTGAAGGGTGATGACAAACTATGATAGCGCGAAGTCGATTGATCAATTAAGATGACAGAACAATAATTAGTGTCCCATTTGGGATAAACTCAACAGAGTTTTTCTCAGGTACCTGAAGATTCGATTCACGATGAATTGAATGCTCGCTCGCAATGATTCCTCTCAGTACGTGGGGAGCAGTCAACCTTTCTTCCGAATCAGGAGCTACTAAATCAATTCAATGCTCTTCTGTGACTTCTCCCTAAATATATAAAAACAAAAACATACAATACCGTGTGCCTTATATTTAAACTTCTTTACTCTGCTAGATCCTCACCAATTAAGTTCAAACCGTTCCAGACAATTACGGGACTTCTAAATCACTTTTTTATAACAAGATATCAAAATAAATACGAGAAAAACACATTGATATCTTGTTATGAAAAGCTTGGTTTAGAAGTCCCGGAATTTTCTGGAACGGTTTGACCTTAATTGGTGAGGATAACTAGCGGAATGGAGAAGTTTGCACGATCGATAATGTATTAAAATCACGCTGCGGAACATAACATGTTGCCTGTTCCTACCTGTTCATAATATAGAAAGGAGGACGAAATAGTCTTTTCACCCCACTCTTTAAAAACCGGATATAACTAGAAAAGTTCACTTCGTTAATAGTTAGCTTCGTAGTTAATGATTTACATGACTAGACTATCCCTAACGTTATGGCACGTGCTAAAATAATCTCACTTCACACATGAGAAACTCAAGTATTTTTTTTTTCACACTGTGAAGCAGTTTTGACCGCCTCGCAAAAAAAGGAATCGAAAGCTATTTCGGCTATAAATAACAATTCTTACCAAAATACGGCTTGTCGCTAATGACATCGGGTGAAGGTAAGACATAGGCTGGGGAACCCAGTTGATCCCTGAGGTTATCACTTTCTGACGATAAATGCTTGCCTTAACAGAAGTTGGTAATAACGACCTCTCCTGTTTTCTATTTCTCAACTTCAAGTCATAGAACGATGAACAACATTTTCCTATTATAAAAAACATTAACTCAACATTTCACTTCATTCTTTTCAAACGTTCGATAATTTTTTGAAGAAATGAGAGGACAACCCACCTGGTGCAATATTTCAACAATTTGTACTACATTGTACAATATTTTGGTTCCGAGAGTTCCGACTCGCTCAACTTTTTCTCCTTAATTACATAACACTAAAGTTTGGTCAGTTCTGTGTACTTGTTTCGTACAAAAATCATGCGGTGTGTAGCAATCAAGGACTAGACAAGGACAAAGTCTCGTTTGTTTGCTTCTTTCCAGTGAAAATGATTTTATTTTCCATCCTTTTCAATTTCTTCAAGTGCAACGTCCTAAAGTAAATTGTAAGCCTTGCTTTAGAGAAAAGTAATACATAAAACAACATAATTAAACGTAGTTATACCTTGAAGAGTCCATGATTTGCTGGATAGCTCCTTCTTTTCCTTTCACATTTAGTAGAGAATATTCTGTATCTCATTGCTTTCGTTCTTTCCAGTGAAAATGATTTTAACAATTTCTTCAAATCCAACGTCCTAAAATAAAGTGTTAGCCTTGAGTTAGAGAAAGTAATGCATAAAACAACATAATTAAACGTAGTCCTACCTCGTAGGGTCCATGAGATGCTGGATAGCTCCTTCTTTTCCTTTCAACACATTTACTAGACAATATTCTGTATGGAGTAAAACTTTCCCTTGTTGATCATCAATTGTTTCCTTTTCTGACCGATCTTTTATTGTTAACATCTAGAGATATCATCAAATTCAATTGAATATAAAGGTCAGAAAAAAATCCCATAATATAGAAAGAATTCAAGGTTGGTTCTGATCTTTAACTTCTTATCATTTGGATTGTAAAATAAAATTTACCTTTATAGTACGGGAGAATTGCCCAGTCTTGAACAAAGGAGAAACGATCCTGCCCTCTGACATGTTTGGAAACGTCCAGTACTCCTTCGTCACCTAATGGAGTCAATTTATAATTCTAAATGAGGGCAAGTCGAAGAATTTCTACAATTTATTAATAAAATGATGAAATTCAATAACTCAGTTCGTTCCTTGGTTTTGACAAATCAATAAACCGATTGGACAAGCCGGGTCTCAAATATTGACCGGGTCTGGAGTCGCATTGTAGAAATAGAGACCGGTCCCGAATAATAGCCTGGTCTCAAATACTAGCCGGGTATATATTCTCTATGCTACACTAATGCAATGTGCAGTCTCTCACCGATAATTATATAGAAATAGAAGACGGCCCCAAACATTAGCCGGGTTTCAAATACTACCCGGATCTTGAGGAGGCAAATTTAAATACAAGCCCGAGCTTCTATTCGGGAAAATACGGTAATTGAAAATAAAATTCACTTTCCATGAAAAATTTACCCTCTTCAGACTCAGACTTTAATTGATAGTACATTTTCACTTCACCAAAAAACTATACTCGAATGCGTGTAATGCGTAATGGGTTATTGTGTAGTGTGTGTGTGGGTGTGAGTGCAAGTCATGAGAATTCGAATTCATACAAGTGTGATCCGAATTTTTCCACCACTAAACTAAATAGCAACAAACAGCTGGAAACACATTTTGAACCTTGAACAAATTTTTAATAATTGTTCTAAAACTGAACTGGTATAACATCAGAAGTGAGGTATGAGTTTGAGTATCCATTATAAATGTGTTACTTCAGCTTGGGATCAATGTCAACAAAGAATAGCATGTGGCGGTTAACAGATCAAGCTGAAAATCGGTACGGCGTTGTCAAGCCAGTGCCTCGGGCTCCTCAACAAGGGTAAAAATACCATGATGGTGGAAGGTCATAGGTCACTCATGTGACCCCCTGGGTGGATGTGTTTCTGCTGATCTCTGGCGGAGGCATATTTGAAAAGCATATTGACATGGCGTGATCAGTACCGTGAAGCGAAGCCATGGAAATCATATTCGTTAAACCCCAGGACTCCTGTGCAGTCCGGTAAATGTTTGTAAATCAGACAGAATATGGCAACTTTGTACAGAAACTGTGATAATTACTAATTACTTAATTATTAATAATCTACCATTTCGCAGTAATTCTCATCACAAAAGTGTTGTTTACACACAAGTATTTACTTTTATTAACCAAATTCATTTTTTTGACTCCAACTTGACGTTAAACTCTGAAATCATACATAGTACCAATACTGTGCGTAGGCGCAGTGACCTCAATGTCAAATGCTCCAAATCATCATCAATCTTTATCTCGGAATGAGTGTTTAACACATGAATCACCTATTCCCGGTCACTGCAGTAATCCTCCAAATTCGTGAGTGTTTTTTAATTATAATTCGTTTGAATTTCGACAAATCGTTTCATTTGAACTCAATGTTGCCCAGTCATGTTCGTAGTATTTCTTATCATTCCATTCACAGTGTTCAGTCAGCGTTTTTACGGTTTTCAGTAGTTCGTCCCAATACTGATTCGTGATACTTCTTCTGTTCTTCTGGACAGTTTAACGTTGCGCCATGGTGCAAACGTGTACGTGTATTAGCTATGGTTGGTTGCAACGGCTCAGTTTAACTACATTAAATGCTATAGCTTAGCTCCCTACCAATCTCTTTATCCACCATGCAACACAATTCTACAGGGCTACTCTATGCTAATGAGGTCGGTTAAGTTACGTTAGGGGACGAATTCTCTATGAGGTTCGTCTCTATCTGAAGCCGGTGACGATAAAAAGGTATTTTATTTATTTTATTTATTTTATTTATTTTATCAGTTAGTATTATTATTTCAGTGGTACAAAATGAAACAAGGATTTTATCGGTGTCGGAATTTTCCAGAACTCTCCGGAACTCCACGGACTAACCAATGAAGACAGCTGGTGGAGACCAGACGCTTAAATATGAAGCACAGTATGAAACTTTGATTTGTAAATTCTTTTGGAGAACGAGTTTTATTTATTATATTATATTACATATTATATAAATTATATTTCGTGTTCCAAAAAAAGTTACTAGTCAAACGTTAGTTATGTATTAAAAGGTAGAACCGGAACCTGCCGACCTGCATAAAGTGTGAAATTAGACCCGAAACTGGTTAACGTTATCGATCAAATGTAATTCTCTTTTTCAAAATCGATATGCCCGCACAAGCTGTTTCGCTCGAGACCCCCGGGGCTAACCCTTGCGCAGCATCAATTATATCTATATCCCATGTTTATTTACCAAAATAATATTATACGCATAATTCATCCAATACTGTCTCTCTATAAATCTCCTGACAAAGAAATCAACTTGATTTCGAAAGCTTCAGGGAATAAATCTGGGTTTGAAAAAATGGCACCCACAGAAAATTCCAACAAATTATACGCATGATTTTGCTCGCGTAAGAGGTAAGATTTTGGCAGTGGAGGAATTGGTATGTTGGAAATACCTTCACCGCCCATTTGCTCTAAGTTGGACTTTTTATTGAACCTCCATCCATGTTAAACGAATTGATTCTACTGCGTAACTCAATCAAACCGTTTGCGCTTACTTCAAAGTAAAATTTCTAGTTCGCACAGTCGATGTCGATGTCGATGGTGACGAAGACGATGGAGTAATTTTGTTATTATTTTAAATTATTCGCAAGCCCAGCGCCAGCTGCAACCAATTGATTTCCGCGTGGAATCCTTCCTGTTGCTTAAATTTTTGATAATCTAATCCCAGAGGGCGAGGCCGAAATGACAAAACTTTGTTTTGCTGCTGTAGGTGAGCCCGGAGTGCACGCCTGCTTTGCTTTGTTAGCCAAGTATATAACGTGGAGCTTTTACAAATGCCCAATACGAATACGTTTGGCGATCTTCTTGGGTGGTTGATGAACAGCTGTGGTGTCCTTATATATCCTCATCCTCCAATTCATCTTTCTGTAAGTACAACCAAACACAACATATGAGCGCCTCATCAGTTTGAGCCCTTCATAACTCGGCTTTCAACGAGTCGAAGAATGATAACGGCACTCAGGAGAGGATTAAGCCGGGTACTCACCGTTGACAACGCAACCTACCTTAAAATTTTCATAAAAATAATCAAAATTTTACGTGTTTTTTCCATTCTTTGTTGGCACAGTTTTAATCACATCATAATTATTTACCACTGGTGTGGTCGCGGAAGCCATCAACGCTTCGATTTCTTGAGTGACCTCTTCCGCTCATCCATCTTCGAGCCATCATCACTGGTAACGGATTTCTTTTCACTGCAACCTCTCATTGCGACGTCGATTGATACCCCTACTTGCGGCTGGTGGAGCGCAGTCCGGAGTCTATTTAAAAAATCCATAAGAAAGTTTTATGATTAAAGGGCTAAAATGACTACTATTTTACTACTATTAGAAATTTTGAACAGCAACGATGCCTCTGAATGAATTCACCGTGTGTAATAAATCTGTCTGGATTTTATGGAACGAAATTATCGAAAGGCTCATTTGGGCAGTTCATTCCTACAACATTCATTCGCTCTGTCGCTGCAATAACGAAAACCCAATTCCACCACGCTTTCCTTCCGAAACAGAAGTTGGTTATAACGACCTGTCTTGTTCCCTTCAAATTGTGACAAAAACGTATTCCTTGTTCAAATTATACTTCCCAATTTCAAGTCACGATGAACAACATTCTCCTATTGCAAAAGAAGATATTATATATTATATTAACTTAATATTTCACTTGATTCTTTCGAAAGTTTGATAATTTCTTTGAAGAAATAAGAGGGCAATCCACCAGGTATAGTCTTTCAACAGTTTCTACTACATTGTAAAATATTTGGATATATATTTATATAAGTTTGAAGATTTCTTTGAAGAAATGAGAAGTAAACCCACCTGGTGTAGTTTTTCAACAATTTGTACTACATTGTAAAATATTTGGATTGCCTCCGACTCACTCAACATTTTCTCCTTAATTACATAATACTGAAGACTGGTCAGTTGTGTGTATACTAGTCACGTTCTTTCCAGTGAAGTGAAAATGAATTTACTATCCTTTTCAATTTCTTCAAATCCAACGTCCTAAAAGTGTAAGCGTTTGAGTTAGAGATGATGATGAATTTACCATCCTTTTCAATTTCTTCAATGCAACTTTTTAAAATAAATTGTAACCTTGAGTTAGAGAAAACTAATGCATAAAATAACATAATTAAAACTAGTTCTACCTTGAGGAGTTCATCATGTGCTGGATAACTCCTTCTTTTCCATTCAACACATTATATGTAGAGAATATTCTGTATTGAGTAAAACTTTCCCTTGCAGATCATCAAATGTTTCCTTTTCTCGCAGATCTTATATTGTTAATATCTGGAGATATCATCAAATGCAAATTCAATATAAGACAAAGGTCGGAAAAACATCCCATATTATAGAAAAGACTAAAAGTTGGTTCTGATCTTATCTTCTTATCATTTGAATTGTAAAATACCTTTATAGTATAAAACCTGTCCGTCCCTTATTTCCGACCCAAGCAACGGGATAGGCATAGGCAATGTACCGGAGAATTGCCCAGTCGAGTCTTGGACCAAGGAGAAACGGTCCTATGCCCTCTTGACGTGTTTGGAAACGTCCAGCACTCCTTCGTTACCTAATGGAGATGGAATCAATTTAAAATTCTAATCGAGGGCAATAATTCCTCTCACGATCTTGTCAGAACTCTTAGTACATGTGGAGCAGTCAATCTTTCTATCGGGTCTAATAACAAGAGCGAATGAATCAATTCAAGGCTCTTCTGTGACACATTGTTCTCCCTAAAAATACAAAAACATGTTTCCGCCTTATATTTAGACTTCTCTACTCCGCTAGCTATCCTCACCGATTACGGTCAAACCATTGCATTGCATTTGTTTCAGTTTGCTATCATTGCTGTATTTATTACCCCGATTTGATTAGCACATTTCCAGAAATTATTGCTGTGCCAGGAATTGTGTTATTTATGATCACAGCACCACAAGACTCGACTCGAAACACTCAAGCATAGTCAAGCAATAAAAGAAAGCGTTTCAAAAACGAAACATGTCAGATGTTGCGCCCTGTTCATAATATAGAAAGGTTCATGTAATTGTAAGCTGTGTTTTCACGTAACTCTTTTCAACAGGATATAAACAGACACGTTCACTTCCTAAATGATTTACATGACTATCCCTAACTTTACGGTACGTGAAAAGCACGTGCTTAAAGTATACTTGAGTGTCTCATGGGTGAAGCAATTTTAATTGGGCCACAAAATAGGAATCGAAGGCTATTTCGGGTTAAATAACAATTCTTACCAAAACAGGGCTTGCCTCTAATGACATCGGGTGAAATAATAGGATGGTGGTGAACCCCGTTGATCCCTGAGATGACATCACTTTCTGACGATTTTCCTAAATAGTAGTTGGTAATAACGACATTTCTTATTTTCTTGTTCAAAATTATATTTCCCAACTTCAAGTCACGATTGATGTTGATGAAAAACATTTTCCTATAATAAAATAAACATTAACTTAATATTTCGCTTGATTATTTTCAAAAGATTGATAATTTCATTGAAGAAATAAGAGGACAATCCACCTGGTGCAGTCTTTCAACAATTTGTACTACATTTTAAAATATTGGCCTCTGACAATGAGTCGCTCAACTTTTTCTCCTTTATCACATAGTACTGACGCCCTCTTTCCCGACTCCAAGCCACGTTGAGCAACAATCTATTAATGTAAAAAAACATTAACTTATTTCACTTGATTACTTTCAAAAGTTTGATAATTTCCTTGAAGGAATAAGAGGACAACCCACCTGGTGCACTCTTTCAACAATTTGTACTACATTGTAAAATATTTGGATTGCCTCCGACTCACTCAACTCTTTCTCCTTAATTACATAATACGGAAGATTGGTCCGCTGTGTGCATTTCGGACATAAATCATGCGGAGAGCAGCAATCAAGGACTAGAGGAAATCTCGTTTTTTTTTTGGTGAACCCCGTTGATCCATCGATCCCTGAGGATTTCTCTCCACAATTTATGACGATAAATACTTGCTGAATCAGAAGCTGCTAGAAATGACCTCTCGTTGTTTCCTTGTTCAAAATTATATTTCCCAACTGCAAGTCACGATTCATGAACAACATTTTTCTATTATAAAAAACATTAAACTAACATTTCAATTGATTATTTTCAAAAGTTTGATATTTTCTTTGAAGAAATGAGAAGTGAAACCACCTGGTGTAGTCTTTCAACAATTTCTTCGAAATTATAATATATTTGGAATTGGATTGCTTAAGACTCACTCAACTTTTACCTCCTTAATTACATAATACTGAAGATTGGTCCGTTGTGTGTATTTCGGACAAAAATCATGCGGAGAGCAGCAATCAAGGACTAGACAAAGTGTCGTTTGTTTCTTTCCAGTGAAAATGATTTTACCATCCTTTTCAATTTCTTTAAATCCAACGTCCTAAAATAAAGTGTAAGCCTTATGATTTAGAGAAAAGTAAAGCATAAAACAACATAATTAAAACTAGTTCTACCTTGAAGAGTCCATGATGCTAGATAATTCCTTCTTTTTCTTACAACACATTTGGCAGAGATGTAGAGAATATTCTGTATGGAGTCATGGAGTAAAGCTTTCGATACTTTCCCTAGCTGATCATCAATTGCTTCCTTTTCTAACCGATCTTTTGTTAATATCTGGAGATATCATCAAATTCAATATAAGACAATGGTCAGAAAAACATCTCAATAGAAATAATTCAAGGTTGGTTCTGATCCTATTTTCTTATCTTTTGAATTGTAACACAAATTTACCTTTATAGTATAAAACCTCTCCGTCCCATCTTTCCGAGCCAAGCAATACAATAATGGGATCAAATGAGCCTCATCATTTGAACCTTTAATAACTTGGCTTCAGGAGTCGAAGAATGGAAACGGCACTCACAAGGGAATGGCGAATTCGTCAAATTTTTTTAGTGGACTTCTGATTTCATTTGACAAGCTTTTTTTCGGACGGACCCCCGCAGCAACCCGAAGCCAGCAACACCTCGATTTTAGAGAAATTGGGTGACCCCTTCCATTCAACCTTCACGGAGCCATCATCACTGGCAACGGATATTTTTACTCCTCCAAACTCGGGTCTCACTGTGACGTCGCTTGAAGTTGCGGCTGGTGAAACGCTGAGCGAAGTCCGGATTCTATACGAAAAATTCATAAGAAAGATTTATGATTAATGGGCTAAAATGACTACTCGCAATTTTGTACAAAAACGATGCCTCTGGTAATTTAGTCCAGCAATTTAGCAAATTAAGGAATTCAACTTGTACAGAAAAAGCTGTTTGGATTTTATGGAAGGAAAATATCTAACTACTGTTTTGGCAGTTCATTTGTGCAACATTCATTTACTTTGTCGCTCCAATAAATAAAAATGAAAAATAAATCCTGCAGAGACTTCCGGGTATTGTAGTAAATAAAATAGGGATACTGATGAATGAATTGATGACATTAATGTTAAAGAAGTTAATCCGTATCACGTACACAAGGTAATGGCACTGCGCCGATTTTATCCTTCGGAACAGCTCACTTGGGGATTGGCCGGAAAAGGGAGACTGCCCCCCATGCCCCTAATGCATGCGAAATCCGGAGAAGGAGCGCCTACCATGATGGAAACGCCTACCACATCCAAGAA
>JAQIXO010000862.1:0-15084 GCA_034700305.1 Protaphorura armata
CTCTCACACACACACACATACATAGTCCCTATACGGGGTGTTTCAAAAGTGGGACAATGTAAATGGGATCGTAACAGGCCTCCCTCCCCAAATTGAAGCGCCCCGCTGAATCCAGTACAGGAGAAAAAGAAAGCTTATATAAAATGTCTTAACGTCTAACAAACAATTCCATAATTGATAACATAAGAGAGAAATCTTGCTAAATGCATCATGAATTATAGTTGAACTGAACACGATGGATGGTTGTAGACATGATGAAGTAAACAATTTAGTGTGTCTGCTTATGGGGATTTGGATTGTCCGAGTCATTCAGTCAAGTCGACACTGGGGATAGTTCAATTCACATTACCAAACTCTTACACTGAACACTTCCACACTGACACTACCGCCTGGTCTTTGCATTGTAATTGAAAGGTTATAATTGTACGTTAGTTCAGCCCCGTTCAATGTTGCCGAGGAGATTCCGGTACCCGAGGGTAGGATCACCTGGCTATCGTACTCGTATTTTGTGGTGTCGTTGTTGTCAGGTCAGCTCGTTCCCCCATGTGACGAGGTGAAGTCACGTATCGCTGGTTGGCTCACTTTGGCATGATACTCGAGTTGGGTTGACCTGTGTATCAGTATACGTGTTGGCCTCTGCGACGCAGCCCAGGTGTAGGAACAATGGGGCTATTTGATTTGTGATGCGAGCAATAGCTCGTAACTCAGAATCCCACTGGGCTCGGTCTTGACGAGCGATATGCATTAAGGGATGCGGCATCTGGAGGTTACTGAGTCATTGTTTTTAGTCAATTAGCACGTCGCTCCCTCAGTTGGATAAATCTGGTACTCCTAAATGCACTCCTGGTCTCCGTCATGTCTCAACGTACGCCTGCGGTGATTTTTTTTTTCTTCGGTGCGTTGGAGACTACTTGCCTGTACCTCAAAGCGCGCATCAATTTCGGCTTTAAAAGGTCTCTTTTAGGTCACTTTACTTTAGGATTATTTCAACACTTTGACATTATTTTAACAATACATCAACATTACTTAAAATTTTGCAACAACTTCTCACTTAAACTTACATTACTTTAACTATTTTTCCAATTCACTTCGTTATTTCAAAATTACTTGTTACTTTTAATTACTTAAACTAATTACTTAAACACTACTTCACCTATTCTTATGTATTACTTAGACGTACTTACTAAAATTTACGCCAGGACTATATATTAGGTAACCAATACTATATATTTATCCCGAGTTGCATACTAGCTAGTTCACTTACTATAAATAACCTTAAGTTAAAACCACATTTAATACACTAAAACCAGGAGGAAGATAATGTATCCACAAGCTCCCAGCCTCAGCCATACTGCATGAAATTAACAAATCATAAAGACACTCAGTTGAACGTCATATAAATATTGGCTTTGAGTTCCTTTACTCTTCACATCCGTTGCATGTTTAATTGAAAATTTGCGTTATCCAGTCTACGTTAAAATTAACAATTTTGAATCAATTCTTATATAATAATAAAGAACCAATTTGGATCGACATGCACTTTAACTTACTATGAATAACGCATCAATTGAAAATGCAACTAATTACTCGGGTAATTTACTATTTGTGTGACAAATTTCTTCAATTTCACCCGGTGTGCTAGACTTCTTTTTAATTTATAGTCTTCTCGTTCGGCGGCTTACAATTCCGCGTCTACGGCGCTATTATTCGTATCCTATGTCAAATACCAATTCTGTTTCTGTTGTGTCAATCGGATAAGGTTTTCTGTTCTTGTTTCCTGATGATAATTTTCACGTCTAATCGTGATACTTGCGAGTGATACATGTAAATCCAAATTGTGTCCTTCTCCCGTGATTTTCTCATCGTTTTTATTCCTCATTATCATCTCAACCTATCTCATATATCTCATTATTACCTCAACTAATTCTCTATCTGGAAGACCGGTTTTATATCCATTATATCAAAGGCTTGCATGCTAAGCCAGGAGGAAGCTACATCTCCTATCAGGTGGAAAGTTCTTCGGCTATTCCGATCCGCATGAACTGCATCATCCTGTATTATTTCATTCTATTTTTCTTCTCCCCCGAGTTCCTAATATCAATCTTGATCCCATTGTGCGGCAGACAAGGCGGGCCCTCCGAGTGGCTACACAGTACAGGGATTGATCGTTGGTATCGGTCCTAACTAGGCGCCAAAATCCATTTCACTTTATTGTCTTCTACTAATCACCTTCTTTCAAAAAAAAAACTAAACAATTCAACTCAACTTATCCTTTCTTTACCCTCCATATTCCTTCAATACTTCTAACGTTCACATGATCGGACATTTTCACTTAATTTTCTCCATGTTATCAACTCAATTTTGCAAGCCATTACTCTCTTTCATTTCTCTCATAAAAACGTTGCTTAACCGATAGACACGTGTTTTTTTTTTCTCTCTAGACTATGCTGCAGTTTTACGGGCGCCTTATTATTTTAACTACTCCTACTCTAACTATTCCCTATCGTTTCCTATAAATTCCCTATCGCTTTCTATTAACTACTACACTTTAACACTCTTACAACTAGTTCCTTACATATTGACAAGTGAGTTCCCGGATGCCCTCTATCTTTTTTTTTAAATTTTTATTTCTGTTAATTTGTGGTTTAATTCGAGATAGCTTGGCTGTGATACGTGTACGGTTGCGGTGCGACTGCGCTGCCAGACTCTTACCCTTGCGTTTGAGAGTGTTGCTTTAATTTAGTAAGTAGTGGGCTTTAGTTTATTTATGTAGTTATATAAGCGTTTTTAATTCCTTTTTGTTTAACTGAGTGGGAAACCCAATAGCTTCATACCTTTATTTTTGTTTCAAGCATTTCCTTGTTTTTAATCCGGAATATTTATTACGTGTGCTGCAATTTCCTCCATTGCAATACCCACCAGAAAGGTACTACGCGTTTCTTAGTTTTAGGGAATAGTCCGATTAGTGCTGGCTAAACCCTCAATATTGCTTAATTGATTGCGTCCAGACAGTACCAGTTCTAACTTTACAAAAAAAATTTGCAATTTCTGCTTTCTGGGTTAAATAGTTGACTTTAGATATTGTTTCGAAATTACTACCTTTAATTTGTGAAGATTGTTAAAGTATCTTTATTTCCGCCACGCCCATCCGTTGACTCTGCCCCCTGGCAGAGTGTGCCCGGTTTTTATATAAAAAGAAATTGAACTATTGTTACTGTGTGAATATGGAAATGAAACTGAAACTGAAAAGGAAACCTCATTAAATTCATTACATGACACAAACCATTCTGTATACACTATGTGTACCAAATAATTTGACTGCGGATGTCTGTCCCATAAAAATTAATGAATATGGGGTGTTTTTTCCATGCGCGGGACTTTGTTTAATATGTATTGAGTTTATATTCAAAATACCAACTTTAATCTATCCGCTTAACTGATTTGACCTTATTCATCGCATCAATTAAAATCTTCTTCATTTGTCATTCATTCGAAATTTAAAAATTAAACAAGAGAAATTACGGTGGTTAGCATCAGCGATGGTAATCGGTTTTTCTTTATACGAAATCCTTTTTTGATTACTTTTTTTATTCTTATTGCGAAAGACCACAGGTCTGTAGCTGTAATTCCGATCCGATTTCGATTCCACAAAATATGTATATAAAAAAAATCTTATAACAAATCTCAATTTTTATCATAATAATGAGAAGAAAATTTTATATGGGTCCGCCTTTTTCTCTAGCTTTAATTTTGTTAATAAAATCTTAAACGAGTGAAGATGTCCACACAGGCAGATTGAATACTAATCAAAGTATGTCTCAACAAAAAAGAACGAAATTTATGCACGTTTATTAAACGGTTGTTCCAACTACGATGCGCGATTTCTGCGATTCCAATTATTTGCCAATTCCAGAAAAATCGGATTCCTATTAAAGTTTCGATTCGGATTCTAACCAATTCTCTAAAACTTCGATTATTTTCGAATTCGCATTCCGATTCCGTTTACCATCCCTGGTTGCCATGGACCTATCAGAAGTCACCACCGGAGACAATTCCTTGAAGAAATACAACAAGGGTCGCACTGGTCAGATTTACAATACTCGTTCGTCGTGTACTTTCCATTTTTTTTATTGAGCTCTTTGAGGGAATGGAACCTAAGAAATAAAGAATTATTCCAGAAGACCTATTGCTCAAGCCAGAATCCCCTTCAATTTCAATTCCAGTTTGAAGTTCCACATGCAATGTCTCATCTCATTGCATGCACGTATATGTTCTATGTGCTACCGGGTGGTAAATCTCTGCTCTGGGTAAATAATAATATCAATTAATTTAAAATTCCAAACTTATGAATGTGATGTTCAAACATTTTTGATTGATTGATTGATTTTTTTTTTATTAATGTGCCAATTTTGAGCCATTCCAATACATTTAAGTACACAAAGAATGAATTAATTCAGAATCGTTGGTGGCACTCAAGGATTTCGTTTGGATGTGGCACTTGAATAACCATATACGACTCTTTGGAAATACCTTTTGGGTTGTCAGTTTCGTTAGTGCAATTTAATTAATATAACCTGAGTCGACATTTCACCACAGTTAAGAAGTGGCGGCTCGCGGTTTGTAGTTTCCAACTTTTACAATTTCAGTTGTAAATTTTGTAAGTGTATAAAATTCGCCATGCATGTTACTCCACTGCATGTAAATTCTTATATTTAAACGACTGAACTTGGGGTGAAGTTTAGAAGGTATATGTAATGTGTAGGTTAGACTGACATTTATGAGTAAATCTAAAGTGGTCCCGGGATACAAAATTATTCCCTGATCACAAATCATAACATGTTAAATTTAGTCAGAAAAAGAGGTTTTAGACATCAAAAAAAAATAACTGCTTGTCCTAATCTTATCGAATCTCAATTTTAAAATATGCTCTTAAATACAAACTCGTAAGCAACAATCGTTGCTGCAACGAGTTAGCTATGTAATGAAGATGTTACAAGTTCGAAGTAACTAAGTGAGATCTAAGTAATTCCAAAATTGATTTAACCGCAAAGATGACATGATAATATTTCCTGACCGGTTTTAAATATATCAGCAATTGTCTGATTGCACTCGTCATTTAAGAGGTGCGATTGCATGCATTAAGAGATGTAAATTTGGAAACTTGTATTTTTGGGATGGATAGACCTATGGCTGGTAAAGAGATTTATGAGGCAATTATCACTAGATTTGGGTTGAATCTTAAAAATCAAGAAATTTGAGAAGGTTGAGTTATATTACCCATTAATGGGGAGGTTCACATAAACCTTACCCAGTATGGAATCGAAAGGTCTATTTCTACCTTGGCCCAAAAGGAACACCCACGATCTTTTCCTTTACTTCTTTTACTACGTTCCCCTTGTCTTTTTCCGTATGCTTATGGTTCCAAGTCCGAAGGGTAAAATGATGTTTTGGAGTATCCCTAATAATTGCCCTAAGTTTTGATAGGTTCGATTCATTACTTTTCATGAACTTTACATTTCAATCACAATTTCACGTTCAAATATTTTATTTTATTATGGACCCAACACAGTAGCAGAATTATAGTAATTACCTTACTATGCTTACGCATGCAGCGCTAGGCTTACGTTATTCACGGTCAGCATTTGATCTCTCGAAGTATAGTGTAACAAAATAGGACTGAATGTCTGTTACAATTAATTTCTGAAAAAAAACAGTATTTATAATTGTACAGGGCAAATATTAGCGCGTTGGTGTGTAATTTGCATTCAAATGCAACCAGCAAATTTGATTGGTAACTCCAGGCTAAAAAGTTTAGAATCAAACGAAATGACTCGAAATCGAATGATGATCGAAGAACTGAGTTTCGTTCAATTTGTTTACAAAATAAATTAACATGGAATTACGTAAAATAGATTGATCATTCAAGGCAGAGCAAAATACTTGATTGATTTATCGCTAGATCGAAATGATTCACTATGGATTCTAATTTAACAAACTTGTCTAGACTTCCAAGTCCTTTATCTTTTTAACTCCTCAAAATTTCAAGTCACTGCGCTCTAATCAATCCGAAACTAAAAGTGATGGCCAGAATTTCCCAATGTCAATATTGTGTTTGTGAAATCGTTAATCTTATAAGTGATTGTATTAAAAAAAATACCGTTCTATTCAATAATTGAGCCGCCAACATAATTTGTTTTTCAAGAGCTTTAATTCGAAAACATCCTCTGACTCATATTTGTGACCCCAATTTTATCGAATGTCGTCTCGTAACCAATGTGTTTCAAAGGTTTCGCAAATACACAGTATATATGCACCGAGCGCGACAAAGTAAAACTCTGTAAAATTTCAGTAAAACTCATAAAAATCATCAATAACACGAAGAGATATTCAATTTGTATTTTCAAATTGAAGGTCTCTTTGAATTTGTTCAATGCAGTAATGTAATACTTCGATTTCAGCCAATTTTAAAAATCTGTCAATAGTTTTGTCACGGAGGTGATAATCTGCGTAATAAAAATAATAATTCGGATAATGTCTGTCGTTTCTTTTTCGCCCCAGTGCAATATATGTAGATCATCCAAACTTTACGTTACGCGTTACCTTGCGATTCGTTTTCAACGGGATGATATTTCATTCAAGTGACTTTAGTTTCTTCTTTCTGAAGATTTGAATTTCGTGATTTAGAATAAAATTCCAAAACTAGGAGTTCGTCAATACTGTAAGAACCGTAAGAAATAACTCAAAGGCCAAAATACACAAAATAAAGAAAGCAAACTCTAAACACAAAACCTATGCACTGGGCTCGCTTAGACGTAATATTTGAAACACAAAACCTATGCACTGGGCTCGCTTAGACGTAATATTTGGGTTGTTACACAAAAAAAGAGGACGGTTGCTCTCAAGTAAAATAATGCATTGGATTCTTATCGACCAAGCCCAAACTGCATTACACGATTTTCATGATGATTGATATGGGAATTTGTATTATTCTGACTCCCTCCACATGAGGCGCTCAATTCACACTATTTGACAGACGTCTGATCTCGACGATCGATCTGATCTATAGTCTGATCTCGAAGTAACTAAAGATGTACTATATGTGTATTAATTGTGCACAGTGCATATCCAGCTTAGGCCCATTACTTCTTTGTACCCGTTCTGTACCTGTTCTAAAACAGTGCTTCACCATACACTTTCCAATTTAATGATTTTTTTTTCAAATTTAGCTCCAAATTATTCTTTCCTTCCAACACATTAGAAAAATGGTCAACGTGTCTGCCAATTATCTATGTATTACAATTTCAATTTTGTCACACATTGTAATTCATTTTCCGCATCTTCACTCTTCTTAAAAAATTTTACTCGGATGAGTTTATTAATTTCTTCTCGAATAATATTCATTGAGTGTCACTCTGTTTACTATTCATTGGTTAGCTTAGATAAAAATACACAATTAGTGATTCTCGTTTTTGATGGGTAGGAGTCTAGTAAAATTTATTGTTCAATCATTATGTCATTTGTGGGTCAAATCTAATCTAGCTTAAAGTTCTCTAACTATCGCACACCTTCGTAAATTTTGTTTTATTACTTTACTATTGTCAAAATATTTGAGTTGAGTGAGAAATTTATGTGTATGGTAAGAAAAATCAACCAACGGATTAAAATGCGTGAAACCAACTGTAAGCTCTAATCAAGGATTAAAGTTCAATCAGGAAAATGAAATATAAATCATATGATTGAACTAGGAAAGTGTGGAATATTAAACTTGTACATTATGTGATTGTGTGCTGTTTTGACAAAGGCGACTTTGAATATGTTATTCTTCGGTTAGTCATTAATTAAATCACCACACTCACAACATTCCTCGCGTATCTCTTTTGATTAAAATCTATTACCGCGCCCTCTGGGAAGCTCGCTCTCCATATAGGATTCAAAGTAAGATTGAAACGAAAGGAATGAATTTAGTGAATCGATTGCGGCGTCAATGTCTAACGTCTGGCCTGCAAGATGTTCAATAATTATATTCGTTCACGGTGGTTATACTTTAGGACTGGGATTCAATTACGAGAATTTATCTTTCGCCATGTAGTGTTGAAATTAATTTACAGGGTAACTCTTTAATTTTGATGACAGAGAGTTGCACAAATTTTTATTCAAAACATGATACAGCCACACTTCTTAAATAAATGCCTAATTGCGGTATGTATTCTTACTCAAAAGAAGAAAATCTTTATGCTCATGAAATATTCTGTAAGTGTCACCAGTGTGTAAATGGCTATTAAAAAAATTCTATAATAATTATTTGGGTTTTGTTCCTGTTAAATATTCTTTAATTTGATCAATTACGTGTTTTAGGAAAATAAATGCCACCCATACGCATGTGTATTAATATGGAATCAATTCAATATGGAATGTATTATTATGCTGTAGCGGTAATGAATCATATTGATGATTATGAATCCACCTGGCGAATTCAATTGCTCCGGCCACTTATCTCAAAGAGTTAGTGTTAAAGCGTTGTGTCAGGTAGTGAGAGAAAAACTTTGTAGAATGTTCAATCGTTCCATGTCAAATTCACTCATTTGCAAAGAAAACAAGATATATTAAGCCTGGTCATGATTGCTCCTAAAAGAGTTCCTAATTATGATAAAACCTTCAAATTCTGAAATGAGTTCTACAAAACAATCCAGGGCATTTAGAATTTTAAAACGAAGCACAACCTATTCAAAGTAATTGTATTTAACGATGCATTTCTAAGAATTCAATTGGCTTGTACACAATGGGAATAAAAAATTAACGCTTTGACCGGTCCCTGATTGTACAACATTAATTGATATTTGAACAGATGTCGTTAAGTTAGAGTGATAAGGTGTCACATCGAACATCACTACAAATTTTTATTTTGTGTGAAATTGTGGCAAACCTTTATGTAATGGTAATGTGAATGTAAAAAAAATATGTTGAACACAAATATACCCTCATGGTTTGTTTTGTTTGAAGAATGTGGGTTGGGATAGTCAGAACTGAAACATTGAGGGAAAATATTGTAATGTAAGGTCTACTGTCTCTACTACTACTGTCACTATAAAAATTGAGGGAGAAATATGTGACGGTCTCTCTTTTAGTTTACGGAACAGTGGTCCGTGGACATTTATCTATTGTTCAAAAGCCGTGCATGTATGTTATGTATTCGTTACTTGAAAAGTTCAAATTGTAAGGTTTTGTGATGGTGGGTCAATAATAAATGCTTGGTCTCTCAGTACCCTTAAGATCATGCACGAGCGCATGAGTAAGAATATAGGCAGACTAGCGTGGTTGAAGGAATTAATGTTCAAGATTATTTTCCTGTTATTATGACCAATCAGATTTGTATCATTGATAATATTTTCATGCAACAGGTACATGGCGAAACATACAGACGGGGCTCGAAATTAATTGGTCATTGAAGAATATTTTTACGTTGCTAAATGAGTCAATTTTTAATTGATGAATTGATGGGAAATCCAATCAACTAACATTCTTCGGAGAATGAAGCCTCAAATTCAATTAACTCTGCTCATTCTTTCTGGGGAAGTGTTCGCAGATAGCGATAGTGGTGGCTTTTGTAGGGTCACGACCATGAGTACGACATTTCCCTACATATAATCCATGAAATTTTCCTCTTTTGCAACATTCCTTATTGATAATTCTAAACAATTTGAATGTTATCAAATGTACTTCTTCAATGAAAAGTATTATTTTCCCCAATAGTTCTATGTATCATGAGTTCTTATGCTCTATCAAATGTTAATTAAAACGGTTTGGTCAAAAGAACAGTTATAAAACAGATGTAGACTATACCGGAACCATGATTTACTGTACGAATGACTTCCTAATCCCCCGCAAATTTTAATTGTCTGGACTGATAAATATTTGATTAATACATCTGTTATTCTATCGTGACGTAAAACTACAATTAATTGTCGAATCTAGAATATGCATAATAAATTATTATCACGAAAGATTTGTGCCCATTTTCATTACCTGAAATAATACATTCTAATCAATTTCGGAAACACATTATTAATTAAAATTGCAAGAAATCCAGTAATTCAAATTATAAAAGTATACGTGAGTACCAAAAAAAAATCAAAATAGACTTCATACCATTTACAAAATTTGAAATTTAAACTGTCAAAATAAATTTGTATGTATAGTCAAGCCTGAAGTGATCTGTTCCTTGGAAAAGATAAAAAGATTCCAAATATCATACGGACTATCGAACACAATAATGTAAAGGAAACCAGGTTTTCAAATGGGAATCAAATGTGAAACTGAATTGTAGAATTTCGGTTAATCTTAGGAAAATATACACTGAATGAAATGAGATCACAACTATTTGTATCTAAATCAAATAAACCCAATTCTAACTAATTACTAACTCGGTGGTCAAATGTTTATCAATTGTTATAAGTTAATTCGGGTCGAGGAAGGAAACATCGTGACGTAAATCATACATTCGCAAGTTTGAACACAGACTCTGTAAAATTCCTTTCATTCGTGAAAAGGTGCATTCAATCCTATATTGATTGTGAATTTTAACAATTTCTCCGAAACCGAAACAAATCTCCGAAATTCACAATCGAAAGGGAGAAAAAGATCAGACCAGGTTAAAATCTTTAAGGGTTTCATTAATTGGGTCGGTTGTGGTCACAAAATTTTATTAGTGTCAAGGTTGGTTAGCATTAATATAATTTTTGGAAGAGACTATTGTCATATTTGGGAATGCCCAGAGATGAGTTGAGAGTAATCTGTGCAAATTCCCTATATGGTATATATTTGTTATAGTTCAACATTGAAAACCATGATAAGTGTTGTACATTTAAGTAGGTAATATTTTTGTAAGATTATGGTTTTTTCTGTAATTTATCCTGTCTATTCCATTTGTAAACTCAACTGAGCTTTCCTGTCGTACCTAATGATATGTTATGTGGTATATGTACTTTAATAAGTTTGCGTCTATTTATATGGCGTAGCCAGCAGTCACACGCTAGTCTCTAAATTTTTCAAGATTCAAGATTTATTAATATTTTATTAATTTATTAATATTCAAGTGTAACATTCTCTAAAACAATAAGAAAAAGTCTCGATTGAAATAATGAGAAACGATAACTAATATACAAATACGGAATTCAATGGTCAACAATGTAATTCAAAATTCCAATCATGTAACGCCTATCAATTGTTTTGGTAACATTTTGATTTTTAATATAATTTCGGCCGGGAGGAGCGCTTTACTTCAACTGCCATTTTAATCCAAATAATCAAAACAGAAATGGACTTGGGTCGATCCTGCCGAATAATAAAAGAAAGGTTCGTCCCATAAATTTTTATTGCTTCAGAAGAATGGGTTTTGTCCATCCCACAGTAAAATCTTTCAAGTCTCAACTGGGTATCAGATGAGGAATGCAAGGGTACATGTACTGAACTGAAGGCATTTGTTATTTGAGCAATAACTCTGAAAACAACCCCATATATCCTTAATTTGATTTAGACCTTGATTTTGCTTGATCTGAATGCTGTGTATTTGTTATTTAGAGTCATTTTATTTCCTACCGATCTTAGTAGCTCAAAGTTATTTTTAATCTGAATCAAACCACTGCCAACCACTTGGCCAAAATGCCATGTGAAATCCCAATTTCATTGAACTGAATCGCTCAAATGTCTCCAGAGTGACTAGTAGCTGAGCCTGAGGGTACCAATGTATACCAAGCAAATCCAAAACCAAGGAAATTGGATGTGTGATCATGTGGTGATTTGATCTAATCTCACCTCATATGTACAATTTTTGCGTATATACTAAATACATACTTTATGAATGAATGAGTGGAAGTGTTGACGTGTAAAAGTAAAGTCGACACTAGGTTACTTCAGCGTACTGGACTAAATAACCAAATAGATCCTTTATAATGGAAAATTGATCAATTAGAAAATTTTTCTAGAAAAGAGTGTATCAATTAAAATCTCGAAATAAAGGCATTGAAATCAAACAGATATGAGTGAGTGCGGGATCACGAACATAAAATTCCAGGGTCAAGGATTTGGTTGCAACCATAAATTATTATTTTCAAAAGGTCAATAATTTCTGGGGATCGAATGACATTCGCTAGCCCTACGCATTTCGCAGATCATATCGCATATCGTTGGGATTATTTTTTTTTCTAATCACTCTGTCGACACGTCCTGGGTGATGACTGTTGTGGTGTCATAATTTGTCTAAATGTAAATCTAAATGTAAACATAAGATAATATACGCAATACTTAGGATTGAGTTAAAACAGTTGCCAATTTGAACTAGTTTAGCGTAATGTTATTGTACGTAAAAAAAAGGAAGGAAAAACACAATCTTTCTGTTATTGACACAGTAGTCGGCAGTCGAATATTTGTATAAACCAGTCATTTACAATCCCAAGAAATGGAACTAGGACTCTAGCAGAGCAATTTTATACCTAAGCCAGTTTGACTTCATACACAAGGTGACAACGTGCAAAATTATGATGCTGGAGGATTTGGAATGGAATCAAATCCAGACTCGGTGTTAATTATATTGCCATACCAGGTGTACTTTGACCGAAATGTATGCAAAATTGTACATGCACGTGGTATTTCTTGCCCTCTAGTCCTAAGTCCTAATTACCTGCCTTGCGATTGTTTGGTTATTTCAACTCTACTGTTACATATTTTGTAACTCTGTCGGAATTTGAATCCAGAGGAATAGAAATTGTACCGTCATTATCCCTCAATTTTAAGTATACGTATAGTCAGTCAACTTGAATTTTTGCTTCCCTCAGGTAGAATACGAGTACGAGCAAATTAACTTTATTGTAAAATGCGCTCCATTCCAATAAGTACTTATTACCACATAATTTTTTAAATTCTTATGCAAAAAAAACAACAATTGAGAACACGGTCAGTCAGTCTATCAAAAGAAATTGGCCTATCATACTAACCTGCCTGCCTCTCTAACTTGGGAATTGATTGCATTGTATTTGTTAATTTGGCGTCAGTCTCATCAAAATTGTGGTAATCTCGTCAAAATATTTTAAGGATGTTATAAAGGTTTACGCATTCGGAATTCCATTGAAGATTAAGTTTTTCTTGTCCATGTTATTTACTAAAAAAAAAAAACCTTGAGCCTGGTATCACGAAAGATTATCAGAAAAAATGTCCCTACATAAATCATAAAATCCACATGAACACACCCCTCCAACTTTTCCGTGTGTAACTCCGTACGCATGTAAACTTAATTAACTCGGCGTTTGCTATTGAACGAATAGAGCAGACTGAGACCAAGAATATTGCATTTTTGGTGGCATTCGAGAAAGTCTTGCACAGAAACAATCATTAAATGACACTGACAAACTGTTAAGAACAGAATTCAATAACTCCTAGCAGATTTAATGCATCGCATAAAAAAACTACTGTGATTGGAGTCTGAAATTCCATTGCATTTGAGAGATTTAAGGGTTTTCCAATTTCTCATCGTTAAAATGCATTTCACGGAGAAGGTTTTTAGAGAAAGTTCATTTCCACAAATCCCGAGCTATAAATTACGATATCGTGTTCAAATTTATTTTTAAACCCTATTACAATTTAGTCCTCATTTTCTCATCATACTTGTAAACTGAATAACCAAAGATATTTTAAATGCACGAAGAACCTCTACGTTTTGACAAAATAGGAAAACTAAAATACGGGTTCTAATACAACAAAATTCTCGTGTGGTAGAATTTTCTAATGCCGTGATAAATCAGTCTTAAATTTTTACTCTCATTGTTGCAAATAAGCAATTGAACTCATCGAATTTAACCGTATCACCTAACCTCAAACGACTACAATAATAGGTTATAATACGACTACAATAATTTTACACCAATTAATTGGTTTTCTTGTTCCTTAGTCTGGTTTGAGAGTTGATATTATTCATGGGATTTCTGTGGTTTACAATCGGTTAGTCTGTGGTTTACTTTTCATGCAAAAGAATTCGACAATATTCCTAATGAGAAATGTGGGTGAACTGTGGGTAAAATTAAAATTGAAAATGGTTGTACAAGCTTTAATTTATGTTATTTAGGTGGAAAAATGAATATCAATCTCTACTACTCACGATAAGTAAGTGTATTTTTCTTTTTCGACATAATTTATATAAGTTTCGCTCTTCCATTCAATTTCAGGGGTACTGCTGCTGAATGGATCCCAAAGAAGGATGGGTTGTAAAATAAAGAGTCTTTCAGTGTCTATCAGTTCTATTCAGTGTTTTTCATTTCTGTTGACATTGATGGGGAAGACTAGAGAGCAAATTAATATTTTCTTGAGAGGCCATCAAATTTAATTAGAGAAGAGTGAGTTTCTGAATTAACCCGGGACGGATTGTCAAAATAAATTCATATTTTAAACTATACTCATATTTAAATGAAGGGGAAACCTATTCTAGTCGATCTCGTTCAAAGGAAATAAATCGGCTGTAATAAAATGGAGTGCTTGTCTGGAAGTACGGGTGATCATGATCACTTTTACTTTCACTTTCGCTGTACCTGTACTAACAAAATTATTATTTGATGAGAACGGCAACACGGCCCAAAACAGCTCCCACACTGAATTTCATTAATGAGATCTTCATTGTTTGATTCCTCTAAGAAATCATTCTATCATTCATATCATTCTATTTATCGAATTTAATATTGAATATTACAAATCTCAATAGGTCTCTCACCCTCATGCTTTTCTCACTCCAGATTTTCAATTTGACCAATCCATTATATAAAAATTATGATTTAAAAGTGGCATTGATTGACAAAATCTACTCTTCTCGCACTGAGTCTGGCTAGCGTATGTCGCGCCGCGCGGATCAGAACCAGTCTAGTCCTGTACTGACTGGATTCACATTATCATTATTTTAGAAGCAATGAAAATGAAATGAAAAAGAAAGAGTGTGAAGAGCCAGGTCAATACCCCGCACCTCCACCAGTAATACGTACTGGCCTGGTCTCCTGGAAAATGCATAATGGGGGAATTTGGGATGCGGCACTTCTCCAGAAGCGCCGC
>JAQIXO010000863.1:0-15076 GCA_034700305.1 Protaphorura armata
TTAAATAATGTGTGCATATTAGAGTTATCTGACGACACTCATTTTTAGGCTCGTTGGTTTGACAGATTTTTACTCTTTACCAGGAGGACCACTGATTGACGGAGATGCTTTTTGCGCAAAATTTGGTAAGAAACAGATAAACTGTTTCAATTTCAATGGCGGGTTCGAATGTATTTGTGAGTGAAACGTCATTTCCAACAAGAGACGTGGAGTTACATAGTCCGATTCAAGTTTTTAAATAATTTCAATAAATTTTTTTGTAACAATGTGTTCTAAAATACAAATTAATACAATCAATTAGTAAGAATTTGTTCAATGTATTGAATTATTCAACAATTACAATTTATTTATAAAGGTACAAAATTAAAAAAACGGTTTAAGTACTTAAAATCCATATCGGTTACCTGATCCAAAAATGATAAATATGTCTGCATTCACAATATCGCTATTTTTATTGAGAAATCTGTTAGGTCGGAAATTGTATAGATCACTACTCTCGTCCATACTACTACAGTAGTAATTCACAATCACCGATGAATAATAGTCATAATTAATTACCTCATTAATTAATTATATGACAAGCAAATGTTAATCAAATATTAATGAGGTCTCAGACCCAGTCAGAAGCAGATCATTGATCACGCACACAAGATTTTGGTCTGTCAAAAATAATTAGGTAATAGGGAACAAATTAAAAATAAATATTATCATCCGGGTTTCGATTTCTATTTTTATTACCGTCAATGGCTACTAAACATGCATCAATCACATATTCATTGGATTTGTTTTGTGAGTCCCACGATCTCTGTGTGCTTTCACGGCTCTCTATGATCCAAATTTAAGCGCAAATAATTAAAAAAATAATAATAATAAAAATATTTTTTTAATAAACTAACCTGTGCGAATGCACACAAGTGGGCTCCCGCCTCATGCAAACTATTAATCCAGTTTGCTCAGGTAATGTCTGACAAGGAATGGAAATGCTCCTAACAGATTTCACCCACCGCGCGACTTGACCAGCCCGCGCATCTGTGGCTTTGTGCATGCCTCGATTAATACGCCACGTCAGACAGTCTCAAGGCTTTTATTGAAAACTCAGGGTTTAGAGGTCAAATTGTTCGGCCAATCACTCAAGCAACACTGTAAGGTTTTAGGGTCAAGGTCAGTGGAACAATGTCAGCCAGTTATGGAATGAAGGCTCATGCTGTCGTATTGTCCGAGGACAGACCCCCTACTCTACCACAGGATCCCCCCGTACCACCCACAATGTAATCATGTCGACAATCAGTAAAATATTAATAAATGTCAAATTCAAGTAGCTGTAATCTCGCACAATTATAAACAATTTATAAGCAATTATAAGGTACAATAAGTGAATAAAAAAATTATTGGCATTGTAGCATTTAATTGATACCCAGTGGAACATAGACGGGTCAAATTGCATGCGTGCAGATTTTTAACATTGATGCCTTAAATTTTGTATGGTAGACAATTCCAAGTTCTACTTCAAATGATATAAAATATGATAACCTGAGAAGTACAATTAAAATAAAAGGCACATGGAAAAAAAATCCCTTTGTGCGTCTTACAAAGGATATAATTATTCACACAGGGTAATCCAAATAGAAACAGGACAAAAATTCGACATAAAAACTATGTACTATCAATTATGGAAATTATATTGCCATAGTCATAGCCATAGTCATATTATAGGTTACATATATTATATATATATAGTTTGAGCTATATGTTTTAAAAATACTAGAGTATTTATATGTGACCTACTTAAATGAATGCATTGAGATATTTTTTAATTTCATGGGATCATATATTTTCCACAGAGTACAGTACACATATATAGTATTACGAGAGATTGGTACAACGATTTACTATGTACTGTACAACTATTTAATGGTCATTATCTACTCTTGAACTAATTTTTTAATAACCAGATGTTTTTTCATTGTCATTCTCGTATTTCAAAGAATAATTTGTTTCGTATGTAAGTTGGAAAATTCTGAGGTAAGAAATCGTTCACACAATAAATAATTGTAATTGCCCCTCCCGCCCGTGCGCCGTGGGGTCCCGCGCCTCGGTTTTTGTAAGCTGTCTCCAGTGCATCGACGGCGCAATAGAACCGGCGGAAACCATTACGCCGTCGATGCGCTGGAGACAGCTTACAATATTTTTGCCAGAAACTTTTTTTAAACTGTCCATTGTTGCTTAGAAGGGTTCATAGAGCTAGGAGTTTTCTGAAAAATATTTGCAACTTTTACAATCTCAGAAAAACCGAGGCGAAGGACCCCGCGGCGCACGGGCGGGAAAACCCATCCTTAAACCAAATTTGTGGTCTTACACAGAATTTCTATACATTGCTATGTGCCTTTTCTGGTACCCATGGCACTATAGGCTTGCCTATAGTGTCATGGGTACCAGTCAAGGTACCCTATACCTTATACCCATACCCTATGCCATTGCCTGACAAATGAAGGCCGGTGCCTGCACCAGTCAAAAGTCATATGTACCAGTCAGGGTACCCTATACCTTATACCCATACCCTATGCCATTGCCTGACAAATGAAGGCCGGTGCCTACACCAGTCAAAAGTCATGGATACCAGGCAAGGTACCCTATACCTTATACCCATACCCTATACAATTGCCTGACAAGGGAAGGCCTGCGCCCGCAACGCATTGATTTAGATATTGCTGTTTCTGTCCGTTCCTGAATCTAAACTTCAGCATAATAATTATATTCAATTCATAATCTGACATATGAATCGTCCAAAAAATTTCGAAATTTAAAAAAAACAAAAATCCTAAATTTCATGATTTCCATTTCCAAGCGAAATTTTTCGAAATAATTGGAAAAATCGGCTTTGGTTTTGGCGGTTCAGCCCTCCTCAACAATCCCTGTGATGAAAAAAATGAAAAAATTGTCAAATGTGAAAGTTGTGAGAAAGGGTGTCGAGAAAATGAAATGGGAAAGAAATGCTTAAATTGGGAAAATGATGATTATATGATTATAATATTACCGCTCGGGATAATTCAAATCTTTGGAATTTTTCTTAAAAAGTAGAGATTTTTTGTTTTAGAGTATTTAGACGATTTGTTTTTACACTTTATTATTTTTTTGTAGCTTTTTTCGGTTAATTTTTTTAGAAAAATTAGTCTTTATTTTTTAACACGGTTGAATTGAACGGCGTACTATCATTTTGTAGTCAATTTTTGGTTGGTTGTAGTATCAGAAAGAGAAAGGCACCTGGTTGTTTGAATGGTGATTTCAGGCTTTGGAATGCGTCTGCCGGTTTGTTGTGAAATGGATGAGTTATCCTTTGTGCCGTGGGATACTTTTAGCTTGTCTTTATCTGCTGGGAAACGGGATATACTGTAACTCGCCTTTCAATGCAGCACGACGCTCAACTGTGTGTTGGGTAGAAGTTTATAATAAGTATTTAATCTAAGAACATAACAAAATGATGTTGAGTTTAAATGTAATGGAATTGTGTCATTGGATAGGAGTGAATGTGTGAAAAGCCCGTGTCCTCCTCGGCCAGCGTGAATACAAGGGAAGACTCAATGGTGACATCCTTAGCTTGTGGAAATGCCCTTCGATCATCAACTACATGTTTCTACCGAGAAATAACTACACAATAGAATGGCCAATATTATACATGGAACAACACGACCAGAAACATGGTTGGCTGTCACCGCTGTCTCACGAAATTGTCGATCGAGAAACGATCGTTCCAAACCAAGGACCTGACTTCTATTTTGACAGCGGAGATTACGTGGTGCATCTTACCAATAAATCAGTTATGGTTAATATACCCATGCTACCTAGTTTTGGCCCAGGTGAATTCCAACAGCCCCCGCCAGACCTCTCTTTTAAATCGCCAGGAGTCTATGACATGGAGGATTGAACCGGACAAGAGACCCTCCTAGGAATGATGATGGAAATACAAACACGCTACCAAATAGATGACTACATTAAAAAACAGATTCCGGAACAGAACCGGGGAAGGAATAGACCCGTCTTTCATACCAGACCCCAGAGAGATAAGAGAAGCGTTACAGGAACTGGCCTTTTCACCCATACGTTCATACTTCTTCAAAGGCCTGACCATCTTGATCGTTGTCTCAGTGGTTGCAGCTATTATCCTCCTCCTCATTAAATACAAAACAGACTTAGGACAAAGACTTCCAGGAGCGACGCTCGTCTCAATGTATGCAGCACCTTGTCGGCTCTGTATGAGGAACAAACCAGCCGTGCCAGCCATCCAACACCCAATCTACCAGGAAGTACAACGTCGGCTCAACCACCCGGAACTCGCCAATATCTCTGAAACGCCCACAGCACCGATTCAATCTACCCTCGACCTTGTCCAACTTGAAGAAACTCCGCAAGAACGACAGAACCGAATATTCCCTGGCGAATCACTTTATACGATACGAGAACCGGCTAGAACGAGACATGAGGACCAGATGCCGAACAACGAAAATGCTCCAGAGCCACGTCGGGCAAAACGGCATGAAAAACAAAAACAAAACAAAAACAAAACAAAACCTAAAACAAACATACCACTAAATAGTTAAGTAACCTTTTAAGCCGACTAGACGCGAGCTTAAGCAAATAGTTGCCGACGAGACGCGAATTTGAAAGTAAGAAAACCTTTAGCAGACTTGACGCGAGCTATTAAAGGAAATCAGGACACGGTTGACAAACTAACGCGCCCTCCCAAAATACAAATCCACTCTCCACTTCTATCTTACTCACCTGCACACTTCCTATCGCTTCTACTATAATCTTCCAAATCTATGATCAATAGACCTCGCCCACCCAAAACAACAAATTATACCAAACAAAATTCTCCTTGTACTCACAGATTCATCGCGATGGTTCGAAGCAGGAATAACAGACAAGAGGAATACCCGGAGATTGGCGGATTTACCCTGAGCTACAGAGACTTCGTATCAGCGAACAAAAATGAACCTAAGGTTTCCCAACTACGTATAGCAACAGAAGACCGAGGAAAGGACTACGATACTTATGTGGCGCACATTGTACTGTTTTCTGAGGAACTAAAAATGTGCGGAACACTTCTTAAGCGTAGGGTCTGGACATCACCGATTCTTCCTCTACACAACTTCTCCACTTCCATCTCCCCGAATGTTCAACCAATGGCTTACAAATGGATTCAATTAAGCAGGCTGTCAAGTACGACCGACGACAACTCGAATTATCACACAAGCATGTCGTACTAACTTCAGCACGAGAGGTTTCGGACCGTTTCAACTTCTGCTATAAATTAGATCTGTATTGGCTATACATTGACTATATCCGAGTAAGTGTGAATGCGCAATGCACCTAGATATTTCATGAGGGACGAAGGGGTGAACTACTACACCGGAGAAGGAATAACTTTCAATGGCGACGACTATCAGGAACTTGGCGGACACACCTACACGGCAGACGTAGACAGGTTTCGCAAATACTCACAACCTGTCAAACAGGAACCCATACCGAATGTTAACGAAGCAGACACCGTCAGTCGTCCCGCACCAACAATGTGGCAGGCAAGTCTTCCCTTCGCCCAAGGCTCAGCCGTACATGGCTCCATCTACGGACGCCGCCACGTCGAAAAACCTGTTTATTCCGAAGCAAACCCCACTACTTCCTATCTTCCTCATCCTGAACCCACGGAGTCAGAGGAAACATGGATTAGCACCACATGGAACGCAGAATACGATAAACAATCAATTCGGGCATTAACAACAACATGTGACCAACTACTCGCTCAGCGCAACCACAAACCCTCTAGCCAAATATCCGAAACCAGCGCCCGATATCCTTGGAATGGAGAGAGATGGGATAGTAAAGTTGCCGAAGAAGTTAAAATCTCTTTGACCACCCGAATTAACTGTATAAAATACAGTAATAGACACAGCGGACTCCCCCCACTCAACTATGAACCAGACCCACCACGAAACCCACCACCAAAACAACAACCACCGAAAGAACCGAAGAGATCCAGAGCAGTTGAGCCGTCTCAACAACAAGAACCATGGGGATTCCCTTTCACCCTCGTAGCCACCCCTGTTCCAGTTTCAACCGCCACTCTGATCCGACCGGCAACAACTGCAACACCAAACCTTCGAAACCTCCACATTGAAAACAACGTCCAAAGACACCGAGCCAGTATACAGAAATCCATCCACACCTCCAACTCAAACCACACTAACAACAGCAAACCAGGAATCACCACCACAGAATACCCGCCTCGCCGAAATATCCACCGATATCAGACCCGGCCACAGAAATCCGTCAGGGTTCCAACCAATTCCAGCGTCATATGAGGGGAAAACGACCGGCGACGAAGAAACTCAAGAGGCCAAGAGGAAAAGGCTGCAACCTGAGATAAACTTAATCATGGCCAAATGGAGCCAAAATTTCCAACAACCACCCACTCGAGTAACCAACGAGCCAAGCACCAGTCGACGAGCAGTGTTAAAGGGTCCGGAGATCTCCGAAAACCCACACTCAAAGCTTCTTCAGTCTACTCAACCCCAACACTCAAGTTTCTCTTGGCTCCACTAAGCTGGACGACCCGGCTATTATTCTGTCTCGGGAGCGGCCAATCAGCACCAATTCTGATCTCGCCATGTTGTCCCCATCCCAGCGGGGAAGCTTGATGGAAGAAGAGCCACCACAACCGACCCCCCCATTGAATCAAAGTTCCGTAAGAACCGCCACTACGAGTACGTACTCACCCTCTTCGGACACGGACAGTAGAGCGAACGACGAACCTACTGCGTACGAGCCGCCAACACGACAATCCAAGCGCTCCTGGAGACCCAGCGGAATGACAAAAACCATTAACGCAACCTCGCCTCGTAGAAGTCATAGGAGAAGTACTACGAAACCAACAGGCCCGGCACCGATCTAATAGTGTCAAATCAGACCTGACATCCATCTACACTCCACCAGCATACAGGTACCCTATCGTGTCCACAACCACAGACCTTCCGGCCTACCACCAACAAGACTCGATCCTGATCACCCCACCCGAGAACTCACCAACCTCATCGACCCATTGGGCCACGGGTGCGTGCAGTTGTCCAGAAGGAACGCTGCGTTGCTTAAGCCGTTCCACGTGCTCGAACCGCGAGGCTCAGATCGAGTGTCAGAACAATCAACGGCTCAGACGAGGGAGCCAAGCAGACATGCTGGAGTGCTTCGCTGCCCCAGGCAAAGGAATTGGGGTTAAAACCGACATGGACATCCCACCAGACGAATTAGTATTTGAATACGTTGGCGAAACAATCCCATTATTCGAATACCAGAGACGTCTAAGCACCGACTACAGCAATGCAGTCCACCTTTATGGCCTCCAGCTTAATCCTACAAGGATTATTGACAGCCATCAGCGTGGAAATCACAGTCGCTTCGTGAATCACTCGTGCGAGCCCAACTTGGAGATGCAAATATGGATAGTGGATGGGATCGAACGTATGGGACTGTTCACCCGCCGACCCATCCGGAAAGGTGAAGAACTAACTTACGACTACAATTTCTTCCATTACAACTCGGAGAACAGACGCCAGTGCTAGTGCAGAAGCGATCCGTGTAAAGGTTTAATAATGTGAAATAAACCATCCCCATTGTTTTGACTTGACTAATTCCCCCGGACATACGGACTGACCAATAAGCTGGTACGATAGCAGCAGTTAATCTCTACATCTTCAACAAGACCCTTCAAAACATAGCTAAGAATAAGCATTTAGCTCAAGATATTTTGATTTGTATTAACAAGAAAATTTTGTCTGTTAGCACTTAAGTTACTAATTTCATAGGATATAAAATTTTGAGTGACAAATTCAAGTGTGGAGGATTGGCAATGTGATCTAAATTCCCCTCAGTGTTACCGTGACTAAAAATTAACAGGGCTTATCAACAAAATTGACACATGGTTCCAATTCGTAAATTCGCTACTATCAACAACAAGTTCACTCCTTTTTTTTACAAATGGATTTCAAGAAGACCCCGCCTAAGATATTTCAATTTATAAACATTTAAATCAAGATCTTGATGTAAATTGAGGTTCGTGTTAGCAATTAATATGCCCCTTTTATGTAATTCTAACTTACTCAGTGTGTTTAAGTTCAGCGGGGCGCTTCAATTGGGGGGGGGAGGCCTGTTACGATCCCACTTGGGAATCGCCCTGTAACATTTCTCATGAACCACCCTGTAAAGAAAACAAACCCTGAAAATGTCCCTGTTCGGACCTTTACCATACGTAAGAGTTTTGGAGTTGACCCTGACCCAGGGGCAATAAAATTGTCAACAATTGAAGGAAAAATACTAACGGGAGTTCATTATAGGACTAAAATGGGCTTTCCCTTGACTTTTGGAAAATAAAACGTCACAATTTATTGCCCACGCTTGAGTATCCAGTTTCACGAACAGACACAGAAATGAGAAGAATTCTAATTTGCTGGAGATTTGACGGCCAGAGTCAAGAACTCCCACTTCTCTGGACGTACAAGTGCATGGCACGCAAGTACCCAAAACTGATCACTTCACACTAAAACAAATGAAGGGACCAGTTGGGTTGACAATCTCCAAGTCTAGCCCCCTTCCTTTTCTGAAAAATCTCAACTCTTGAAAAGTTGAGATTGAGAGAAATCAGTTCCCTGGGAGCCCTGAAGCAAACACCTCGTATGAATTCAAACCTCCTTCTACCCAAGTAGCCGATACATATACAATCAACTTTTCTAAAGAAAATCATTTTAAATAAAAGTGGATACGAAAAATAAAACTACAAGTGTTCCGACGAACTTCATTTGACGTCCACTCAACCCCAACTTAACTTCCAAATCAACTTTAACCTACCACCACTGGTAATACCAAACTTTGTCAATAATTAAAACTAAAGAAAGGATGTACGGTCATCCTTCCCTTCCTTTTCTCCCAACTTTCTCTCTCTCTGTCTCATTTTTCACGGTGGCCGGTTCCTCTCACAACCCAGAGTCGTCATGAATGGACAGGACGACTCGGACTCTCAGACCCGGGTTGTAGGCACCGCGCGGCGCTTCTAGAGAAGTGCCGCATCTCGACTTCGAACTGACCAGAATCCAAATTTGATTCTATGAGAGAATGTTAATAAATTATAATAATAAAATATATTAAAATACTATTGCAATGCAATATAATACAACATGTTTAATAATTTCTTAAATTAACAGATTCTTATTAATCCTTTCATTAAAATAATATTTCAGACTTTTGTGATTCTTTATTTTGACAATTTGATCATACTAAAACTGTGTGGATTTATAAAGATTTCCGATCCTAATATTTCAAGGGCAAATTGTAGTTCCCTGGTTTGCACATTTTGTATAGAGGTGTGTATACATTCAAAAAGATAGTCTAAACCCGCTATTCTACTCTTTTTACATAAATCCTAATACTTAGATATAAATTGAAAAATATAATATGAATATAAAATATTATTAGTTTCATTTTGTTATAGTTTTTGTTACAATTTCAGCCAACGTTTGTACGGAGGGACCAACAAAACTAAGGACATTTGGATACAGTAGTTGCAACAATAAAAACCACACAGTTACGGGAAATCTCGCCATTGCAAATGAGCGCTTAGAAAGAATTCTGTCTGAGAATGGATCCACAATTGAGGATCTGACCCTTGACAAGCAGAAGGTTAACTTCAATCTACTCAGGCATTGTCCAAATCTGAAGACTCTCAAATTTGGTGACGTCCAGAAAATAAATTTCCAAGAACTGTCCTCACGGTTTCCAAATATAGCAAGATTGAAAATCCAGAGCGAGACTTTTTTAAAACAAGAGTTCCTGAATTGGCTGTTGGTCCATTGTCCAAATTTAACATTCCTTGAAATACGAACACCTGCGAATGATGACACACGTCCTTTGCCCTGGATATTCATTGGTATTCAGGGAATTCTTCTTAAATTTCACAATCTGAAGGAAATATTGTTATTTGAATATCCTCACATGTTCAAATGTGTGGAGATGCGATCAGTGCCTGAATTCGAATGTGTAAGAAAAATACACGCATCAACTTCCGAGACTTTTTTGTCAATTCTAGTTAAGAAAACATAATCTGTAAGTTTCAAAATATTTTTTTTTGCGCTACATGAACGCGGGATTTTTTTTTTGCATTTTGTGTTAAAATTTAGTTTGTGCCACATTCCTAATTCTGCTGTCGTCCATTCGGGTTTGATATCATAATTAAAATTGAATGGCCATTTCGGCTGGAATAATAATATTCTCCCTCTCCTGCCTTTATAACAATGACATATTTTTACTCGTAATTTTGTAGTAGGCTGTGGTACGTAAATAAAAGTTGATCGATCATTTATTCAATCAATTGATAATCTTTATTTGTTTTGATATTTGTGTGTTTGGACCAGGTAGTTCTATCGAAGTCAAGAATCGGTGCGTTTCTGACTTGTATGTCAAGTGTCTAAGTGACCTGAAGATATATACATAGGCAGTAAACCATTGTGATCATATTTTCGTATTTTAGGCTGTATTTCTTTCTACAATATTAGTCTATTCGGTCTGATTCTAGAGATTCTCTTCTCTTATCGGATGCTAATGTAATATATATAAAAAAAAATACTGATGCGTCCAACTGGACAAACCGGCTACTTAGACCAATTATTGGTCTCATGTCACGGCCGACTGTAATGTACAGTGGTTACCAGTGATGCACGCAATATATAATATATAAAAGTGGGAAATATTGGCACCAGTACGATCGCCTGGCCGAAGACCCTTAAAACTATGTTACTTCATGAACCAGTCACACTAGAAGCCAAATACATGCCCAGAAGGGAATGAATCGGCAATTATAAATCTGATCTGCGTAAATCCGAATAAATAGTCCATTGTATATCGTGGTCCTATTGATCGTGTGTGGTTACTGCCAGCCCTTGGTAGCTGTAAGAACTCTTACAGAACTCAGCACTCTAAATAGACATTTTCCAAAAGCTCTAGATAAAGTTTATTAATACAGTTTACCATAGTTGGATTCGCGAATTAATACATAATGTCGTCATGTAATAAATACCCTTTATCTGTATCTTTACTCCATGAAGGTATAGGCAGCAGAGACGTAATTTCCACTAAAAGTTTTGAGTGCGATCGCGGATTTTGGACATCAAATCAATATCAGCTTTTGTAATATGAGGTCCCGACGAACGATGGAGCATCCCATACTTCGTATCTATGTAATTGATGACGAACAGTTCTCCTCCCCTCTAAAACAATATTTAAGCGTAATGTAATACTGGAGTTCGGGCATTCAGTTTCATTGTTTTTAGGAGGGATACCATTATGTCGGAGTTCAATTATTAGTACACAACCCAATGCTATTTCTACAAAATAGCACATAGCTTGGATATTTTCAAGAAATTCTGAACTTAAATACACACTATTTCAAGTGAGTACTTGCTGGCATCAATACACTAATACATTGACAGCAACAATCAAACAATCAATCCAATCAACAAAGTTGTATATTCTAATGTATTTCTTTTGTCTCAGCGATATAAATTGAATGTCTACTAATAATCCTGTTATACTATTATAATAACTTTCACACCTTAATTGTATTGAAGCCACCAATTGCGAAGACGTCCAACTAGTTCAAATCTCTTGCGGTCTCTCGGTCTCTGTTAGTTCTAATTAGTAGTCTCAACAGTGCAGGGCTTGAACACTGAGAGTAATATAACATATTACCGATTAATCGACACTGCAGGAAACGTGACTGTAACTCATATTTCAGAATTGGTGAGTAGGCGAGTTGACGTAAAAATCGTACTCTTCTAATACTACACTTGGCTTAAAATTTAGTAGAGATTATTTACAAAATTTATTACCCGCAGCGCAGCCATGGCTCCTGCTGTCAACAGGTTTTCAAATGTTGGCAACGACATCTCTGACTTCTCGTTGGAATTCTACGGCCGGAATATCAGATGATACTGAGGACACAGCACGTCTTATAATGTTTACTACTTCTTGTGGTGGCCTATCAAAATTCGACATTTTACAACTTCATAATATTTACCGGTAGAGCTTCCTTTTGTCTTTTGTATTCGAAGGGCCCATGTTGCCCAGTTAGCTGAAAATATACAACACGGCACTAGAGTTAAAAAGAAGAAGATACGGATCTGATGATAATCAGAAGCGGAATACAACATGTTTATGGAATTAGTTTTTATTTGTAGTTAAGTATTAGTATGCAGTATTGGACGGACATAGCAGTTTTTGTGCATCGTATTTTTTTTGTATTGATTCTCGTGAATGTAACATTCGAATTCATTATATACTAGTAAACCCGTGTGTGTTAGCGTTAAAAACGCTAACCTAGACCCCCCGCCTCCCCCCCAAAGAAATTTTTTTTTCATCAAAATAACGAACAGAATAGAGCAGTTCCCTTTTCTCCCATTTGTGCGTGTGTTGAGTTTCGACATTTCCACCGCCATCTCGTGTGCATCCCTTTCCGGACGACATAAAATTTTCAAAAGCCTGAGATTCGTGCACATTTCCCACATGACGTCTCAACCAATCAGATCTTCAGGAAAGCATTGATGATCCATACATACACAGACCTGTTACGTCACAGCTAGGTTATGGTAGGAGTTGAGCGTTTCCTATTTCTACTTCTACTGTTCGTTCTTTTGATCTTGCGATATTAATTTATGAAATTAATTCAATAATCTTGTCGCTAGTAATTTCTTAAGAACGTAGTTCGGACTGTAGAGATACTTACCTAACTATTCTCCGAGACTTAACTTGGGCGTGCCAAGTCAACCTTTGTATTTCACAAATCGATTATTTTATCTTCAAAATATTAAGTTATTGCTTACAAATGAGTGGCATTTGAGTTATGAACGAAAATAGAACGAAAGGAGATCAAATAGTATATGTGACACCTAATTATTGAGTATTTCTTGCATACACGCTACTCAGCGTACACCAAGTGAAGTAACTCCAATTCGCCGTCGATGAAACTGAAGGTGGCCTGTGAGTCGTCGGGCCCGGTGAGTGAAACGCACAAAATTAATATTGGTGTATTGTTTCATAGGAATTTGGAAAGATTCTTTGAGTTTGGCTCTATCTTAGAACCGAAATTGTACCGGAAGTAGTAGAATTACGATAACCCGTTATTAACTTTTGTGAATTAAACATTGACACATTGTTAATCTTGGATCAGTCCAAATATTCTGAACATGGATGAAATAAGTTATCCACTGATAATTAATATCCGTAGCCGTTGATAATATACTAAATCTTCGACTATAAACTTTTTGCCATAGTGGTGATAAAGTAATTCATTCAGTGTTGCTGTCAATGTATTAGTTTATTGATCCCCGCACATACTCGCTTGAAACTGTGTCTATTGAAGTTCAGATTTTTTGAAAATATCCAAACATTGAGAATATTCTTTAGAAATGGCATTGGTTGTGTACTAATATCGTCACAACTAACAATTTCTTAAGGTTGTCATAAGCCAATCCAAATTAAGCGCTAGAATCTTTGATAATTCGTTTCTCCCTGCTGTTATACTGAAGTTAACATGTCTATAAAACATGAGAAACCAGGTTAATAGTATAATATATCCGAAAACATGGTTCGAATGGTGCTCCGACATAAATGTATCCGTTTTTAAATAAAAATGCAACTGAATGCCTGAATTCCAGCATTACTTTGCACTCAACATAAATGAAGTATATTGAAACGAAATATGGAATGCCCCATCGTTCATCTTGTGTATAATTCATTAAATAAGGACCGAGCTTCTCTGGTTTAACCGGAGTGAACTCTGGCGTAGTAGTATAGGTGCGTTGTGTTGGAGTTCAATTCCTCTTACCTTCTTGGCGTGGTACAATGCAATATTACAATTATAGGACAAATTTTGATAAAACTGAGCTGAGCATTGACGTTGAGAAATTGACATTCAACGAAGCAATTGAGGTCGCGACGGAACAGGAAAGAGTATTGAAATCAATAGATTATGGACTGGGTGGACAGAGATTGGACGGTGCATAATATATATATTCGCACTCTTAATGAAGTCCAGTTTAGAGGGAAAGTGATTGGAGTTTAGCCCATGCTTGGATAGAAAGCGGACGAGGAAAGTCCTTAGGAGGGCGAGGAGATTAATTATGGCTAATATAACTGGCTGGAATTTATAAATATTTGACGTTGGAATTAAAGTTTCGTCAGCTGGATTTCTTTTGATTTCTGCTTTGAATTAGTCGAGACTTTTTATTAGTACTTCTGTGGCTCCAATCGGGAGTCACAGTCATTCCATAACACCCTTAAAATGATATGATAGTTATTGATATTAATAAATACACTCATCTTCACGTCAAATGCCACGGCTATTTCAATCCCAACTATCTTTACGCGGTTGCTGCTTCTTTGCCTCCCAGAGTAATTTCTCTTACTTTAATTAAGTGCTCAGCATAACTGCTATCCTCCAAATTGTGCTTAGAATAAACTTCATGAATTCGGACGAATTTATTATACCCCGATGCCCTGGTAGCCGATTGTATTTTCGATTATTTCCAGTGTTGTCCAAATTTAACGTGTTAACAGCCAAATCAGTTGGACTGAATGAGCATTCCATACGACGTTTTACATTTGTTGGTGCCGGTAGCTGTGGAGGTTCAGCAAAATCCTTTAAAGGTTATTTTTGAAGATCCTGAATAGAGAAAGTATTGTCGGTGTGAGAAATTGTAGCATACCCAAATATACGCACAATTTTTCATTTCGCGTTAACTGGAATACGAACTGAAGAGTTCATATTCCAGTTAAGAGTCTTGAGTTATATAAGACGGCTATAAATTTGGTCGTATTTTTAGGAAGTAGCAGGTTACTGTGAATATTGTTCTTCGGCGTCCATTTGTTGAGCTAGGCAGTTCCAATATAGTACAAGTGCCTAGTTTAAATTTTGAAACATCCAAAAGATGAATCTGTATACTATCGTAGGCACTTCTGTGTCCCAAATACCAATTAGTGATAT
>JAQIXO010000864.1:0-15073 GCA_034700305.1 Protaphorura armata
GAATCGCCGGCATTGTAGATAATGCCCAGGCATTGTCTACAATGCCCGGTTGTATATATGGACTACAACATATATACCAATAACCATATGTGATGTTGACAAATATTGAACCTAACGTGAAATGTTAATCTATAATCAAACTTTCACACATACATTGCATTGGATAGCACACTAATACAGAAATCAAATCAAATTAATATTTTGAATTATCTATCAATCTATCCTGCCTTCGTTAGACCTTCGTGCTAACTGAATGGTCGTAATTTTTTTTACTTGCTGTCTGACCGGACTAACCAACTACTTTCATCAACTCTAGAATTCTCAACAGCAAACTGAACCAGAGTTATTTTTCGTATCTTTTTTTGAGATAATAATAGTTAGACATTGAAATGGTGAATAGTGAAGAGAGAAAAATCACCAATTCATTAATGATCACTGCTATTCTACAATAGTAGCCTTGCGACTCAGTATACAAATGACATTTTGCTTTGAGGAAAACTTGTGAAGTCATATTTATGTAAAAAGAAATTAAATTAATTTAGAGCTGTATAAATGATGTTGTAAAATCTGACACGAGCCCTTCAGCGCAGTAATAGCAACTTCCTCCGAACTGCAGGTACAAACTTATCCCACTTTAATTAAGTTAAATTAGTTAATGACAAGAGGTCCCTTCAAATATAATCCGAGACAACAAGTTCCATTTAAGCTAGATACCTAAATAACCCCGTTCGTAGAACGGGATATTTTCTAGTCAGACTTATTTGTCAAAGCTTCGCTTAATATTATTTTATAAACCTATGTTACTGTAGGGAGTTACAATACATAAACATAATGTGCACATAATAGTCTACGAAAAATTCTATCATGGATATCCAAAACACAGTCTACTGAGGATGTCGTACGAAAAATCACAACGAATTGTCAATGCACAGTTTATTTTAATTTCTAATTCAAAAATAATTAGCACATGTACATTTTGTACTGACTTGTGTTTCAATCCAAATATAAACAGTAGGCAAACTTGTACGTGTTTGTAAAAGAGGTTGGGAGACGTTAATAAAAATTAATCAATTAGTTTGTCAGTTATCACACCTTACCTAAAATTTAACAAAGAAAATATGGTTTGGTAAAATTATGAGCTGGAAAATGCAGTATTATAAAAATAAATAATTTTTTTGTCGAATGCAACAAATTTTTTGTAACAAGCCGTGTCGCTGTTTTTAGAACTCGTTCAACTGATTTAAGATTATCTTTGCTAGCAGCACCCCACACGCTAGACGTTTACTAGAATTATCATATTTTCAGGTAAAATTATCGGCCTTAATGTAAACAATGGGGAAAGCTGTTCGAAACAGTTGCGTGTCATACCAGAAATATGGGTTCTAAATGTTAAGGTATTATCTAGTGTACAACCTAAGATGTTTATACATTCCTTAGACTCAATTAATACGCCATTAATATTAAGTTTAATTTTTCCAATGCGGTTTACATTCACTAGAGATCCAAATAATAGCCACTCAGTTTTAAGTTCATTCAGTTCAGGTACATTCGATTTCAGCCACTTTGCACAGTCGTCAACATCCGACTCAATTTTAGCGATAGTTTCATCAATATCCTTAGGAAAACATGACCAAATAAGTGAAGTTACATCAGCGTACAGATGCGGGGAAGAAAGAAAGAAATAAAGAGTACCAAGTTTAACTTAACCCTCAGTTGAGATATGTGAGTGGGTCGGCTACCTCCAATACTCAATAGTCTATAGTCAAGGGACTCATACAATTTGGAATTATGGCTGATGATATTGCAAAAATGTTATTTGTCGAGGGTTTGGAGTTTATTGAACGCGGCCAAAGAGAGGCCAATCGTGGATATTTCGAAGAAGCATTTCTCCACTGCAGGCTGGCAATTATTTAATTTTCCAATGGTGAGTATTTCCTTCCGTATTTGTGAGAATGCGGATCTTGTTTGTGTCAATGATATTATTTTCAGTTTTCATATATACATGTGCAATTTCTAAATGCACTAAACACAATGTGCAATTTCTAAATGCACTAAACACAATGTGCAAATGTACACTTCGTGAAAACGGGTATATTGTACGCAAATGTTTACTACGGGGTGTTTCATAAAAATACTTCCTTTCTAACGTGATTTTGAGACCCTTGTCAAGAACGGTAAGAAAATATAGCGGATCGTGCTGCTGAACAGTAAATTCTTGTACAAAGTTGGAAGAACATCATATCACCGACGAGATTGAGTATTCCCACTGGATCACCAAAACAAAAGTGATTGTTATCTTGAAAACCTATTTGACGAATTTTTTAATCTTTTGCCACGTCATTTCCTCTCCGGTAAGCAAGCCGAGCAATTATACGAAGTCCTAACGTTCTCATCGAATCAGCAGTAGTCGTACAGGTCGACTTTGCTGAGAACTATAGCATCGTTGTTCAAGACGAACCCCAAAGCTTTCATTGGGAGACGCTTAAAGCAACAATTCATCCAATAGTAGTTTGGCTCAAAGTAAATGGCGAGGTTAAATCGGTTTACACTGATTAAATATTCCACTTTGTAGTTTAATTATTAATGGTAATTACTTACGCGGGTAATTATGATATTAAGTTCGGTAACATGATAGTTTCGGTATCATGAGTCTTAGCGGTCGCTATAGACATGTAGTGCCAGTGCCGGACGCACGAATGATTGTAGCCGTGCTATATATACAGCGAAATTATTTTCTAACGCACTCCATCGTGACCAATTTTGAAATAAAATGGCGGGAAAGGGGAGATTAGCACCCAAACCTTACCACCAAGTGAGTTGCACTTCGGTTGAAAAGTGGAGGGAAGTTTTGGGGCGAAGTGGATGTAAAGTTTGGGTATAAATCTCCCCTTTCCGCCACTTTATTTCAAAATTGGTCACGATGATGTGCTTTAGAAAATAATTTCGCTGTAGAGTGAGGTTTGCTGAATACATAAGATAAATATTTCGTATGAAAGAACGATAGATTGATGGGCATATTTGGCAACATCACATGACAACCATGAAATTTTGACAATTTTTGATAATTCATACCGCTTTCATCGCAACAATAGAGGGTCTGAAACTTTTTCTAATTGAATTCATACAGTTCGACTGAATACTTCTGGCATAAACCTCGACCTATATTTTTGCACAGGCCGCGTCAGAAGCATTCAAAAAGATTAATTGAAGTTTCCAAGTCGAATTCGAATATTTGAAGCACCCCTGTCGGTACATTTACCCGTACGACTTGGGGCACAGAAAGTTCGATTGACAGGAGGATGCTGCAAGATGGAATGTTGGGTTTCTACATTCGACTGCACTATCAGCGAATATTTACATGGAAATCCACAACAGTACTACCACGGTGAACTGAATAATCGTTGAACTCGACTACCCCCCAGATTGTCTTGGATAATACTGGGTTGACAGCTCATGGAGTGAGACGGATCCGTGGTATGCGTTGAACGAATGTTGGGGTTGAATACCTTTTGCAGTGCGATCAAAATGCCGCGTAAGAATAATTTCTATTTTAATTATTTCTTATTTGTAATAATTAGAATTGCTGGAAATTTTAATAATTATTTCAGTCCAGCTGGGCTAACGTCGATTCTTTGACTGAAGAGTTATGGAATTATAAAAGTATATATATATATACACTTATATACTTGTATTTTTGTAACTAACTAACAGACCGTCGTATGCCGTCCTATCCATAACAACAACAATGGAATATCATGTTAATTGCGCTATATCTGCACAGCAAATTCGATCCATGGTGAAAGATATTAGGAATGAAAATAAACATCAAGTGAATTTTCAGGCTGGTGCATTACAGGGTAAGAATTTTAATCTCATTCTAATTTAATACATTAAAATTTGTTGGGTTCCAGTTTATATTTTATTGTATTTTACAGAACGGTGCTGATGATTTCATAATATCATACTTTGGATGGATCGAATTTCGAAAACATGTTCTTCCACATTAATAAACTTATCAAATCTTGTTAAATATTCCGCAGACCCATCCGACAAAACCGGATATCATTCCTAACAATGAATAGGAAAATTACTTCTCTTCACAGGCGACGGAGTTAACTCAGAGCTTTGGGGTATACCCAATTTTTTAATTTTTTTAGATCGACCTTATTTGAATTAAGGTCGGTCACAAAAAATAAAATAAAAAATAGTATATGTTTCAAAATAACGGAAGTAATTGTAGAATACAGTTGATTGTTCGAAATTTAAAATAAATTCAATATTTTTTGGCCAATTTCCATAAGTACGTGGTTCGGTTCATACACGATCTAGTGTAAGTTGTAGTTAACATAGACAAAACGATATTTTGAAATGACGTTTAATTCAAGTTCATTTGAGAGAATGGAATATGTTTTCAAAAATATTATCTTTTTTTTTAATTTTTTTAGATCGACCTTATTTGAATCGATTTATCGATTAATTATAGCCAGCACATTCGGCGGGAAAGCCCATTAATGGTAACTACTTTTACTGTCAGGGCTCTTCCTTTGTGTTTGAAAAATAATTAGTTTCACAGCCACAATGATTAATTACTTACCAAATGTACCAGTTTTTATGTACAAAATAATTTACACAGAAACCATCCACAATTTACATTTAAAGCCATTTGCATATATTCGATTTGCAATACATCTGCATCAGCACATTTAAATCCCATCTCAAATTATTTTTGTTTAGTTGTGCACCTGCACAATCCTATCACCAGCCAATGCCAACGATCTCATTCATTCCCAACAATTTTTACACAAAAATAAATACGACCACAAAATCTTTCCTATCTACAAATATTTAGCTAGGCATTTATTTTTCTTAAGCGGATGTTGACTCAATAACTAGGTTTATGCGAAAGGTACGATTTCGAAGGTAACTACAACAAATTAACTAATAATGTATTTCCTTTAGAAACGAAAATATTTACCCTAATTAAACATTCAGTGGAATGAAAACCTACCCCCTGTTGATATTCACTACCACAAATGCCTTCCGAAACCTCCACTAGCATATTTGTCTCTTTGAAGTAAACAAACCGGAATACGAACCTTACAGTTGTTGTTATTCAGAAAAATAGTTTCTTCACTTGTTAAGCATTCAAGGACAAATTGAACTCAATTTCGTTATCTGGAACACCAAACGTGCGCGCTCACAAGAAGAAAAACTGACGCTAATTAAAATGTAAGGTTTCTAAATGAGACGCTTGTTTTATTCTCAAAGCTAACTTAATCTAAGTCTTAATCAACGAAAATTTTATCCTGACACGTATACAAATGATGTGGAACGAAAAAGTATCTCATATTATGATTTTAAATTGATGAAAAGTTACGTCCGGGGCATGATAGTTAGTTAATAATTTAATTTGAATTCAGAAGACTGATGCAGATATGATTTGATCACCTGTTAACGTTACACATTTGTCATCGAGAATGTGATACACAGAAAACCATTAGAGGGTTTTTTCCATTCAGATATTTAGGGAGTGAAAGTACTGACAAAGCCACAGATATAAACGCACACAAACAACACATCCACACTTAAAACTGAATAGGGAGAACAAAAATTTAAATAATTTTTGAAGCTATGAATTTCAGTTATTTGAAATTGGGGGACGATAGACAGGATTGGTACACATTACTGAACGATGCAAGTTAAAATTGATGTTATTTTCAATATAGCTTTAATTAATTGAAAAGTTAGCTTTGCATAAAAAATAAACACATGTCATATCATTAGACTTAGATCCAATTCCAATTACTTTAACTAGAATGTTACGTTCGTGTGTCTGGCGTTGGAATGCGTGAGCTTACATGGGAAAATGGAATGAGTGTCCCCTATGATCGACACAAAACGAACATGAGACGATGAATAAACTTGAATGACAATGATTAATTTATTATTAATTAAATCAATTATTAATTAAAGTGATGAAGTTTATTATAATCAAAAGGTAAAGTACGGATCAAGTTAAGAGGGGGATCTTTAGATTAGTAAGGTCGGTAAGGTAAGGTCTGTTCGAATATTTATATTAATAAATTGGTAAAATTATGAAGCCTCCATTGTTTCCAAACTGATTTTGTATTGTAGGCGCTGTGTAAAGAACGTTATAGTGTCGAAGAAAAATTTCGCGTTTTACTTAAAAAGAGTTTGAAGTTTTAAAGAAACGAGTTTTAAAACACCGTGCTGTGCTAACGTATAAGCGACGGTTGGTTGCAAAACTGAACGCGAATTTATTCGCATCATTGCCCGGTGGATTGGGACCTCATTAATGTTTCTCGTAGACTTACTCTTTGGAAATGGCTTCATTTATTCTCCATGGTGAACTGATTTAAGTGGCTGTCTATTGTGTTAACAACTTACCAATAAAAACAGACTACTTTCTTCGCGGGACCTTGTCTATTGTTTTAATTATTTCTCTAAGCTTGACTTCAAACGGAAACTTAAAAGTTTGACTTTAGTTAAACCAAACAAAAAATTAATCGTTAGAACTGGCTAAAATGGTGAAGCCTGATTGGAGTTCTCGCATTGTAGTCCGCTGTCGACTGTGTAAAGTGAGATATTTAGTTGAAGATTTTTTTACACCGGTTTACGGCCGAAGAACTTCTCGTATTAAAAAAACGAGCCTTGGCTAGTCGTGCATTTGTATCATATGACCGATATTTAGTTTTTAAAATAAAATCAAGTGTGTCATGTTTTGATTGAGAGAATGAATACACTTATACGCATTATTTTACGTGGACTCACACTGGGTAGCTAAACATGTTATCCTTTCTTTGTTTATGCAAAGGATGAAACCAACGACCATATTACATGTGCAATATTTTTAATTTTATTGAATGCCATCTTATGATTTAACATGAAGTTTACCCCGGACGTCGACACAAAAAGTGTTAACTACTAGTGAAGTGTAGACTGTGCTCTGTGAATGTACATGTGCATGTGTACATTGCGGTGTGCCCCGTCCTACTGTGGATTCCATTGAGGTAAGCTTAAACTCTTATTTTTTCAACAATCTTTTAAGGATTGCCGATTTTGGGCCTGGCGGTCTTCCCCGGCGGCGGCCTTGTTGTAGAATTGGTGCCTGTACTTGATGTTGCACCTGCTGTTGCACTTGTTCTTGCACTTGTTGTTGTACTTCTTGGATCTACAGCTCAAAGTCTTGCTCGTTTTGTGGGATTTCGACTTTAATCACTAATTGAATGGTGCATGACTCTTCGTTTTCATTGTCGGAAACTCCGTGATCGTTGTTGTTGTTGCTATCCTCGCTGGAGTCAACTTCTGTATCTTCTGGATCAATAATCGGATCCGCGGGTGGGTGATTCTCTTTATTTTCCTCCCTGTTGTTCTTTTTTGGCACGAATGGGATGTTGTCGCAGTGTCCCAACGAAAAAATGTGTCCTCCGACAGTTATTCTTGCTGCTTTGAGCTCCCGTAAGCGGTCGATTTCCCAAGGGCCTATGTCCTTTGAAGCGCGTCGAACTTTGACCAGGGTAACAGTGGATGTTTTTATATTGGGATTCTCGGGGTCCCCAAGTTTCAAGAGTCGTGTAGCACCGTTCAAATTTTAGAAACCCGTAGGTCATAAGCACGTCGTTGGGCTTAGCAAGTCGTTTCCATTATATTTGAAGAGAACTGTTTTGATTAAGCATCCGTAATTACAGTAAAACCTAACAACTATAGGGAAGCTCGGCAATTGGAATCGTAATCCAAATGTAACGCAGCAACTCTCCCGGTCCCCAGAGAATAGCTTCCAGTGGGGATGCCACGTAAAATCGTTTAATTTTGTTGTTAAATTCCCTCTTCAACAAGTCTTGTGCGAATTTTTCCTCCGGGGTGTTTGGTTTGATTCCCTTTATTATTTCGATAATATTCATCTTTTCGTATTGGCGCAAGAGTCTGTCGATTTCCACTGTATTTGGAGTGTTTTGTATCTCCGCCATGGTGTGTGTTTTACTGTGACTACCCTAACTGTGCTATGTTTCTATTGTGTGTTGGGCGATGACTGGGAGTGAATTCTAAAGCCCGGAAATCTAACATTTCGTTTTTATATGCACTGTTTATATTGTGATTTGACGTTTGCCAGAATGTCTGGTTTCTTTATCTGAGACATTTTCTGTCTACTTAAGATTGTGTAGGTAGTGTAATACAGTGTAGTACACTGCCCTACTGCCTTGTACAGTGTACGTGTTCACTCAACATTCTCATGCACTTTACACAAGTCTCACAGTCTCGATCACACAGGAGAAGGTCAAGGTGAAAGTTATTCAAGACTTTCTCTTGGCCCTCAGTGGATAAAACCACAACAAGGGCCATACCAGACATAGTTTCGACGTCAAGATCCGAGTGATCCTCGGAATGAGCTTCTGCTGTTGAGTATTGATGGAGATGGAAGTCCGTTTCGTCATGCTTAATCCCAATCTCATCGACAATCAACAATGTTTCACTCTCATGGATGACATCCTCTCCATGCTTTGTTTATCCCCGGGAGGGGTAATTTCCTCTAATCAAAATGACTAAAAGTTTTCAGTCTCAGATTCACGTATATGAATTCATGCTAAATAAAGACCCACTTTTTCAGTTCAAAACGAGTAACCCGTTTCTATTTATCTTCGTCAGACTCTGTTGATCAATTGAAAAAAAAATTGATTTTTACATTTTGTTCTTTATATTCTTATATTCTTTATTTAATTACATATAATCACATGAACGACACTAATTTAAATTACAAACTGAACCTATCAGGATGGTCTTTGTTTTATTTATAGACCGATATTTCGCCAATTAAATGAATGATTTGAAATTTAAAATTCAGTTTTACATTTTACGACCGAATTACTTTTACGATTGAAATTTCTCTTTCTTTCGCGTGTCTGACGTAGTGCATCAAATTAATTGTAGATGGCGTACTACTCGTTGATACATATTAACGCAGGAAATTGTCAATACTGTTACATTTCTATAAGAAATACAGTGGTCTAAAGTTCTCACTACATTTTGTGTTAAATCATCATTATACTTCATTTCAGGCCAGGCCAGGAGAAATAAATATTATATAATTATAATATAAATATTATAAATAAATAAATATCAAAAGTAGTTAACATATTATGGAATCGCCTATTCCTTTTCTTACAATTATTCGTGTTTGATTCGTTAGTAGACAAGTTATCGCTAATGGCACATTCTCTTTGCAGTCTATAGGACATCGACAAAATTATAATCAGAAGACAAATTATTTTGTTTGTTTTTAACAGATTTCTTTGGATGATCATGTTGATTTGGACCAGATCGAGATTTTGATGAATTATTAATGTAAACTTACGAGACTCTTTTTTGCAAGGTTGTCCTTGTTAATTTGTCGAAGGGGGCTTTCATTCAGTTTTATTCCTCGAGTCCTTAGCTGGTAAACCATTACAGGTTCCTCCTCCGACTCACTTGCTGTCGTAGCGTCCAATAGTATCCTGAAGGCTCCAGAATATTCCTGTACAGTATCTCCTTCAGATGAATTAAAGGACTCCGCCTGCACAGAAAATCAATTATATTTTAAATATATTGTTGGTGCATTTAACTCAACTCTAAGGAACTACTTCCGCAAATCTCAGGGGTATTTTGAATTAATTTTTGTATTATTTTGGTCTGCACATTTTTTACTCTTTTTTATATTATATTTATATATAATTGCAAATTCGGAATATAAATTAATATATTTCCACTAACCACGTTCTGGTCGTCAATATTCGGCTCATCTTCCCTGGTGTTTCTCAACGTGTGTGAGTCGTCAACTGGCTCTTCCATGGCCTCACTTGTAATTAATCTGTTAATGTCTTCCATGCAGGTTGTGACTGTTAAAAAAATTTTAAATATCAAGTCAAACAACTTATAGTCTCTAAGTAGAATTTTTAAATGCAACGAGACTACTAAACATCGTTCATCTCTACATTTTGTTTGCCCTATTTTTTTCTGATTGCACTATGAACAAAAATTGTGAATTTTTTAAATAAAAACATACCGTGTAGATTTAGTGGAGCTATTTCCTATCAATAGAAAATAGTTAAATAACGAATCATAGAGTCGTATAATAAATTCGATTAGTAAAAAAAAAGCACAACGGAGAATTTAAATGTTGAACGAACTCAACTAGAAGGGAGTGAATGCTGAGAAATAAACTTTCACTTCCATATTCCCTCCAATTCTCTTTATCCGTTTGCACGCACGCATTTCCACGTCTCTGCCAACTCTGGTCAACCTCCGCGAGCTGGTGGAGTGGGTTGGAGGAACTCTTCCCCCTTTCTCTCTCTCACTCTCTCTCTCTAACTCCACTCCACTCAATCCACTCCACCTAACCTAACTCCGAGTACCGAGAAGTATCTAAGCAATTCTTCTTTTTCTCTCTACTCTCGTTCACAGCGGCACCGCGAGATGTGTCTTACTTGACTCGGCTCGGCTTTAGCTCTATTCACACTCGCACTGCGTCCAAACTCAAACTCAACTTGCCCCCAACCAAAGAAAGCATATGAATTTAAATACATAAATATAATTTAATAAATAATATATAATAATAATAATAATACAACACTAATATTAATTAAATTTAACATGGATGTATGATAAAGAAAATTCGACTAAGCGGTTTAATACTAAAGATGGTGTTCAAACTAAAATAAATATGCTGTATCCATGTACAAAAAAAGTCCCGTTACCCACGCCACAGCCATTTTCAGAAAGAGAAAATACACAGCAGTTGTGTCGTGAGAATTATGTGTAGTAGGACACGAACACAATTACTATAATATTTTTGACTGACGCGAATAATTATAATGCCAGACGTGAGTGAATCTTACGTGAATAACGATGAAGTATTAAAAATGGTGAAATTAGTACGCACCCTTTGACGCGCTTAATTTAATGTCACGAGAGATTAAGTTGAAAGAAATGTATATTTTTTAATGTTAGACCTGTGTAGATGGTTGACCTCCAAGACTTGGATTTTTTAGCGATTCGACCAGTACATAGTTTAGTTTTCCTTCCATTTAGATTCCATTCAAAAACATTAAAATAACTTACGTATTTTAAAAATACTTTTTTGTGAACCACCCTGTACAAATACATCCGCATGATCTTGAACTCGTTTAACAAAAATGCACAGAAGAAGGCACAACCTTGAATCCGTTGGAAATGTAACTTTTGCTTGGGTTGGAAAATTCATTTGGCTTGGAATGTAATAATGGAACTCTTTTTTTGGTCCGTGGGATTGTTAGTTGGAATGAGACTTGAATGCACTTACATTTTATATTATTATCAATCTAACAGAGTAAGTACTAACTACACAACGCCACACCTGTTGGTCCTTCCTTCGTTTTTGGTATTTTTCTCAAACACAAACCGAACCATCATCATGCATATATGGGAGAAATAATATAAAATACTTACACAATGGAAAAAAGGGTAAAAATACCTCAGAGAGTCTTGAGGGTTGGGTTGAATTCAAATAACTCAATTTAAAAATACTGCGTGTGACCCAGGTCCTACGTGTGACCAAGGTCCAACCTGCCCTACCGATCCAAATGACAACAACTAAAGTCAATCAACCCACTAATAAATACTACGTTACGACGTACCCATGGTCCAAGACATGACATGACCAGGACGCGGTGTCCAATCCATCCCACGATTTGAAAACTTATTCGTACTTATACGTACTCTATGTATGTCGATCTCATCAAGACTCAGACTCCTTGGTTTTCCGATTCGGATATTAGTACTATGACTACTACTGACACGACTACTCCATTATTTTTGACTTTGTGGATTTATGCATGTGCTAACGGGGTGGTTCATAACACGTGACATCCAACCAACGAATCATTTTATTCTCTCTCCCAAAAAACGAACTCATTCACATAACCATACCCGAATAAACATTTTACACTCATTTTGTGACTCGCTATCCAATTTGCCTAGGTATTTAAATTTTATTTATGCGCAGACCCTAATAGTATTAGAAATCTGATTCCATCTATTCCTGTGGTTTGAATTGTGGACTCCCAGATTTATGTACGTGTTTATCTGGACAAGATGGAATGCAAGGATTCTGGAAAAAACTACTGGTGACCACAACCCAACAACCTCATGCATCTCCCAGGAAATCAATTAACGTTAATGAAATCATCGTGGTAACCGGAAGGGAGTTGTATCTTATTTTCAGTCGAGCTATAAATTGATACCAATATACTCAGTCGACGACGAACTGATACGAACGGTCGCTCCATACTGATCCTCTCTCTTCCTAGGCAATTAGGTAGGATGTGCAATGAGTGGATCGAGAGTTGAAATTACTACGCAGCGACCGCGGTCAGCGGTCGTATTCTCAACTAAGAGTCCAGCCGTGCAAAATAAATAAAAAATTCACAGAACGCCGGTTCTGTGGTTGGCACTTGGTGGCGTAGAACCCCAAGGACCCCATTATCTCATTTCAAAATTGGGATTCAAATTGAGCTAATTATTTTCAAGAATTTCAAAATTATTTTGTGACGTCACTTAACTCTACGCTCTTGAAACCTGTCGTATACGCAAAGTTCAATTCAGACTTCCTTATGTATATGGTATGTGATTAGAGTAAAATCTACTTGGTGACAATACAGCAGAAAAATCAAATCAATTATATGGAGTCATGTGACACTAATTCTACTCTTACAATTTTAAACTAAAATGTGGATTATGAGACTCGCACCATATTATATGGAGAAAAACTAGGAATTTATTAATCCTCGTTTGAACTCAACACTGACATGAAGCAATACGAAGACAACACAAATTTTGAAAATAGTGTATGATGTCTTAAAATTAAAATATAACTTTTTAAAAAAAATCAAACAAAGCTGATTAATCAAACTTCAAGCAAAAAGTAAGCAAAAAATATTAAATGTTATTAATGTAAATGAATGTAAAAATTAAATATGAAGAGTGGTGAGCTGTGACAACCTCAGTGAGCTGCACGTCACATTTTTTTACAATCCCAGAGAGTACACGTTCGTAGGTTTTGCATATTTAAAATGCGCTTTCATTTTTTTCTCGATTGTTTTCTCAATTTTTTATGTAGCCAAACACACCAAACAATTTATCACCCCAACGGCCTGTATTTTGCATCAGGACGAGTAGTTCAACGATTGTTCTTTCCATCGAAGAAAAATGTTTTTCGTTTGTTATTCAAAAACCGACTGACGTGGCAGTCACACGATTTGTCAAAATCAGTGTGATTACACTTGCACTTGTCGTCAATCGCTTGTTCAACCTCCCATGTTGAGCAAATAATTTTTGCATTTTTCAAAGAACACATGAAGTTCTATTATAAGAATTCCTATTTATCTAATTATCTGTTCTAGGAATTTTATTTTACTGCACCTGGAATCGCGGAACCTCTCCAGCAAGCCTAGAAGAATGCATTGGCATTCCCGCCTTACATGAATGGCAGAAACGATGCGTGGGGAAGCGGCCACCTTCACGTTTCTCCTTTTTGTTGTGAGGAGCCATCTGGTGTGAGTTATGATCCACACTGTACAAAAAAATAAACTATCAAAAAAATGCCAAGGCGGCGTCCAGGCCACTGCACACACACATGGACCACCCTGCCACTGCACACACATGCACCACCCTATCCCACTGCACAGAGACATGCATCACCCTATGCCACTACACACAAATGGACCACCCTATGAAACTGCACACACACACGGACCAAAAAAATTAACTATTAATTTTAAACTCAAAGAGAACGAAAAACTTACGCTTAATCAATGAATGTTGACCATGACCTGACGTGGGTGAGCGTAGATCCGTATCGGTTCCTCAGTCATGGAAGGAAAAAAAAAGCCCAAACCAAACTCAGGCAGTGACTAAAAGACCATTACAAAAATTATGGACCAATCCATACACAGACGGACACTTTAAAAAAATTAACAATTAATTTTAAACTCGAAGAGAAAGGAAAACTTACGCTTAATTGATGAATGTTGACCGTGACCTGACGTGGGTGAGCGTAGGTCCGTATCCGTTCATTAGTCAGGGAAGAAAAAAAAGAGCCCAAACACAACACAAAGACAGTCTAGAAAATTATAGACCATTAAAAATAACTGATGTATGTTGACCGTTGACAGTGAGGCTTAGCGTGAATGTTGACCACTTTTAATGTGAAGGAGAGATCTGGAGTGTTGTGGGTTCAGAATGCAAATGCCGTCCCTTTCAGTCTGAATGAGACAGAGGAGGCTAGAACAGGGACGGTATGGCTAAGGAGTGGAGTGGTTGTGGTGTGTGTACTGTGTAATAGTATGTGCAGTGTTGTTCGTAGTATACTCTGACGTATACTATTCTTTTGCCGGCTCGTTAAACCCATGCGCGAGTCTAACAACTCCAAACCCTTCCGACTCATACAGGTTAGCGTTGTGGACGTGACAGCGTAGTACTTGTGAGGTAAAATGTGTGTATGGGCATGGGTGCACATACAGGTTAGCCTTGTGGCTGAAATTTTAGCCTTGTGGTTTGACAGGTTAGCCTTGTGTCTCGACAGGGTGGCAATCAAACAGACGTGAGTAGAAGTACCTGTAATAATATTGGGGATTTTGGATACGGACAAAAAATGTTCTTGGTAATTATAATAGGGTGTGTGCGCTCACCAGCGCCATGTCTGAATATAGCATCCTTGAGACACCTGGAGAGAGAAATGAGCAGATTCCGTTAGACTCATTTACCCGGTTCGCACGAAACGCGTAGTTATATTATCAAATATAATTTCACAAAATGACCGATACGAAAATTACTTGCGGCTTTCAGAGTGTAAAAATTGATAGTTTTTTTCGTCAACAATTACAAAAGGCCAGGCTTTCGTTTCAAGTAATCATATTCACACAGTGAAGTCTGAACTGAAGTCCATTGGCACGAGTACTATTCAATCCAGATGTATCCCACAGACGAGTGTAAATGCGAAGGATTATGAAATAAATATACTGGTAAATATTTTCATATTATATAA
>JAQIXO010000865.1:0-15071 GCA_034700305.1 Protaphorura armata
TCGTTTGAGACATTTAGAGATAACTGGACGTTTAATTGGTGCACGTGGAACGATAGCTTAGTTTTTTTGTAAAGATTTTCAAAAAAAATTAATTTGCCAACAAAGTGATGGAAGAAGTTGCTCTTACTGTGCTGAAGGGCTGGTTTCAAAATATACAGATTCAATTAGGTATACAGCTATTATTTTCTTTCATTTTGCTATGTATTGCTTTTAAGAATATTATGACGCCATATGTTTTCCTCAGAGAAAAATTGTCATTTGTATACTGAGTGAGTTGCAAGATTACCATTGTTGAATGGCAATGATCATTAATAAATTGATGATTTTTCTGTCACAGCATGGAGATATCTCCAACCGACGATCTCTCACCGGACGGACGGACAGACATGACAATTTTATAAACCCTTGCAGGACTGTCTGCACGGGCTAATAATGACCAAATTCCTAAAATGCGACGAGTAAGTATTGAGACACATATTTTTGTATTTTACATTGTTTTCGGTCGATAGATACCCGAACTTGAGATTTGAGACAAACACGAGTATTGATTTTCGGACTGTAGTGCATTTAGTGTAACTCCCGCATGGACTTACTAGCCCGCTTCCAAAAAATAAATCGATCGATACATGGATACTCCGGAATGTACGTTAGAATTCGTACAATCGACCGGGTCGACTGGGATTGAAAGTAGTAGATTTGCATTCTAGAAAAGAAAACAATTAAAATTAAAGGTAGCGAGACAGTTTTTTCTAAAAATTATGGAGAACTTTTCACCGGATATTTGCTCGGAACCGCACGTACGTATATTTTTGTTGTCTATCATCAGTCCCTGTGGTGCTAATGTAAGCATATAATTGATAATTAATATTATATTTATTAGATTCCCGATATGGACCATAGAGACGACCGTCCAATGAATCCTTCCATAGTTGCTGATGAGTCTGAGTCTGGCGCTAACTCTACTAAAAATGACCGGACTGGAATGACACGAGTTGACTATGTGATTGCCTTGATTGAGACAAGAAAGGGACGATACCCAATCACTACCATTTGTCCACAATGTAAAGTGTCCATGACGACAAAGACTCCAGGAGTGGAGTACCAGTGGATGTATTCATTCGTATCCGCAAATGTCGTTGCGATTTTCGCTGTGCTCGGTTTTTTTTTCTTTATAGCTTCTGGTGTTATGATTTCGAATAATGGATTTAGTTTTTCGGTTTTGGGATGTGCTCTCTTGGGTGGAATTTTCTTGTTCACAGCAATAGCTTGTTGTTGTAAATGCGGAAGAAGAAAACCAAAAGATGTAGAGCATTATTGTCCTCTATGTCATGCCTTACTCGGGGTGAAAAAGATGGGATAAATAGCCCACATATATATATAATGTAATTTGTAGACTTTTAACAGCACAATTTAAGACTCAATAATACTCGTTATAAATATAATATAAAGTTATAAAATTAAAATCCTGGAATTAGTGAAACTGAATTGAATTTTTAATTGACATTTGTCTGATTTTTGACGTCATTTTGAGAAAATTATTTTCATAAATTAAAACTTATTCGTTCATTCTTACGAATTTTGTGAACCTATGTTGTTATGTATGATTGAATGAGATTTGCACTCTTATTTTTCTGCAGGCATTTTTGCTAGTGCGTAGAAAGTTGTTCTAGAAAGAGAAAGTACCGGGGATACATTACACTCAATGCTGGATAAAATTAATTATACAAAGCCGTGTTCTTTACCTCAAAAATACAATTACAGTACAAAAAAATTAAATATATTATAATTAATTCGATTTTTAAATTCTGTATTCATATTTTATTTTTTTGACTCACTGCATTGCATTACAATTCAAAATACTGAAGTCCACAATTATTCATGTGTTAAAGCAATGCCGTCTCTATTAGTACAGGAGTCAGAGAGCAATGCCTGCCAAAGCGGGATTTTGCCTATGCTCTTGATGTCGAGAGAAAAATATTGGAACTGCCTGCTCTCTCCGCTACGTGTCGCCCAACAGCGCTAAAACACAGCATGCAATACATAGCAAGTTTCACATATTTTGAAGTGTTATTTAAAATTTTATTACATTAATTCAATATTACAGGTTTTCATGAATTACAATAAGATCGCTAGTTTCCTCCCTTATGATAATTTCAGTGCTTTCCGGCACAAAGGCTTTTTCTGCGTGGTTGGCTTGAAGTCTTCTGCATTACTTTCTTTGTTTGCCACATTTTGTAAATATATTTTAACTATTTGTTTTAAAACATGAACAACCAATTTTTCGGAGTGCCCAGTATCACTACACCCACAGACAAGAATTCCACTTTTTGAAACGGGGAGTTTTAGAATTTCTACCAATTTTTGGTTACAATTTTTCCAAGTCCTAAATGTATACAAAAAGTCGTCAAGCAGTTTGAAAATGCTTCGTGTCAAACATACTAATCCCATCGCTGGATAAATTAAACCACCACGATCTTGGAGTCTTATAAATTCGAATACAGGTGAACCAGTATCTAGACTGGTTATAATATTTGCACCTTCTGTGCAGAAAAACTTGTCCTTTACGTTGCGACACAAGAAGGCTGCAACCATGGTTGATCCCGCCACCTCAATATTTATATCGGCAATTTCTATGTAGAAAGATTATTTAAATTAGAAACTTTTCAGAGCAGAATGGTATTAGTAAAAAAAGAATTACTCAACATATAATTACCTGGCGGTGATTCCAATGCGTTAGCAGATATTGCAAGAAAGTTTGAGTACTCCGAATCATTTTCCTCCCCTTCTGAATCAGATAATACGGCAGGACCTTGGGAACTTACAATTGCCTCCCCGAAAATGCTAATTAATGACGTCGATCTAACATTCGATTCCACTGACAGCGACAGAATTCCTGTCTTCAAGATTTTTTCCAAAGAGCTTACAACTGAAACAGCATCACATTGGTCATTACATCCACCCATTTGACGAATCCCACCAAATAGGCTTTCAACCGCATCACTCGAAAATTTCCGGCTCAGAACAAAATTGAAACCAATTTTCAGTAAATACCTGATAAGTTAGAAATATTAGAGTAGAGTATCCCAACATGTATAACAATTTAGTTGATGTTTGAAAGTACTATATACCTTATGCAAAGCACGGTCGACCTTGTGGTAATTCTGAGTGCAGTTTCAGTTGCCTTAGTGAGGTAAGGTTTTGGCTTCGGCCTTTTCGTTACAACGGTACGTCGCGGTTGTACATTTTTTCTGTTATTCTTGAGTTTGGGATTAGGTTTCTTAGGGATTGTAGAAGCTTTCCAGTCATCTAAATACGAAATGAAATCTGTTTCTAACCAAGTTAGCCTGTCGTCATCGGCCTTCCAGTAAGGAGCTTTGTTTTCGTTACTCTTCCGTAAATACTGGGATGTCCCGCTGACGTCGTGCAACTACATTGAGAATGTAAATAAATTAATTTATAATTTGTCAATTAATTTATATTTTACGGCACTACATATTATAATACTACCTCAAACCATTTTCGCATGATCTCCAGAAAATTAATCGTCGGTTCTACTTCATCGAAACCATTCGCCCTTGTGTTGTGCATGAATTGAAGTGATGAAGTCACATCTGTGGAGAATAGCCGTACTGCTCTGTCGACATTCATTTTTTCAAATGTTGAAGGGTAGACCATTTTTCGGGTCAGGCGTCGGGTAAGCTTTAGAGTTGTCTTATTCTGCCGTTCGTAAAGTTGGAAGATGAGGTCTTTGTTAATTTTCTTTCCTCGAATTTCTAAGTTCCGTGTCAGGAAATTATTGCGAATATTTTTGATCACGTGACAATAGTCGAAGCTGAGGAAGAGTGGACGACTAGGCTTGACAAAATGTGGTATCATTGGTTCAATTTGGTCTCCACCCGAAAGTTCACGGTACACACGTTGGTTCACAGAGAGGTCATCCGCAACTAACCTAACAATGCGAAATCCAATGAGTTCTAATTCCTTAACAATATTTTTGAGCAACACCATCAGTTGATTGCCGGTTAGATTCCTGACAAGGAAATACGACACTGGAATCTCGAAGTTGGTCGACAAACCTTTGAGCACGAAGCAGAGAAGTCTATTAGCCAATGTACCACTTTTATGATGTACTAGTCCAGCGTAATTCACTTCTCCGAAAAGTGACCCCTTGTTTCTCAAATGAATTAGTCTAGGTTTAATTGCCATCTCATCAAAAATTAAACTGGTGTACGCTTCAACAGGTGTTACTTTGCTCAGCTGCTCAACTAAACGACTTCTTATCAGATTTGTAAAGCCTAAATCCATTGATGTGGGACCCAAGTACCGCTTTAAGGTAGAGTTGCAGGGTAATTTCAACATTCCGGCTTTTCTGACAAATTCGTACGCTCTAGGAGATTTTGAACGAAATAAAATGCAAGCTCGAATCATTTTTTCGGACCACTGCTGCCAATTTTTCCCGTAGCTGACCAACTGCTCAAGGAGAATTGCTGCACGTGTAACTCCATTTTCTGAATCTCTCTGTACTTGTGAGGCCTTCTTGAACAAAGTGTTGCCGTCATTAATCTTTTTAAGTTCGGAATTTTGTGTTCGCAGTTGCCGGATAGTAACTTTTAAACGGGCTACTTGTTTACTGTAGGTTTTCAATTTCTTGGTAGCTTTTTTCGGATTCATGTTGACACCCCATGTTGAGGATTTTCTTGGCCGTTCAAATTTCTCTGGGTGTTTAATTTCTTCCAAGCCTGGTTGGATTGCCACCAATCTATGGTTATTTGCAACACTTAATCTTAATTCACCTTCCCCCTCTTCACAAGAATCTGCACAAATTGTTAGTAATGTTATTAGTATTACATTAAGTATTTATGCAAAACAAAATTGTCTACCCAAATACAATTACCTAAGGGTAATTCGTCGTTAATTGTTTTAATCTTTTTGGATGGTATTTCCCGGCGCGAAGGAGATTTCCTTTTCTTAGTAGCCGCACTGGCAGTATGGATCTGTAGATACGCCGGGAATTCGTTAAAAATTGTCGGTACTGCAAATTTCTTTAAGATTTTCCTTTTACATCCTGCCGAGTAGGCTGACTCTTCGAAATGAAGACTGCAAACGTATGACCTGTTGACATTGACATAAAGTTTAGAAATGTTCGGTGTATCCGATAACTGGAATTATTATCCGAATTTAATTTTAATCCGAAAGTTTTGCATTAACTGAAATACTAAAAATTAAGACCGAAATTAACAGCTGGCGTTATTTTATCCAATTAGCGTTTCACAATACTCAATTTGAGGTTGGGAAATAATTGATAATCAAGCATGACTAATAAATTGTAATTGTGGTTAATGTACTTACCGATCCTCAGGGGTCCATTGTTTTAGACTACCTTTCTCCAAAACTCTCCTGATATTTTTTAACCATAATTCTCTGATTTCAATCCGACTTGGGAATTCATGGAAAGAGACTTGCTTCGTCTTGCCTCGTTCAGATTTGCACAGTGGAACCGCACATATATTTGACATGATAACTGGTCACTGATCAGATGCTTAATTTTAAATTCGTTGTTCTTGAAAAGTTCAACTGACTAATTTTATAAACTAAATCCACCAAACACCAGAATTGGAATTCGACCCGGTCACTGATCAGATGCTTAATTTTAAATTCGTTGTTCTTGTAAAGTTGAACTGACTCATTTTATAAACTAAATTCACCAAACACCGGAATTAGAGTTCGACCCGGTCACTGATCAGTTGCTAAATTTTAAATTCAATGTTTTTGAAAAGTTTAACTGACTAATTTTATAAACTAAATTCACCAAACACCAGAATTGGAATTCGTCCCAACTATAAATATGTGAACGAGCTGACGGTGACTAGCGCATCTAGTGGCGAGAGTCCGCATATATCTATCGACATATAAAACACCCGCTTCGGTAGGCATTGCTTAGTGACTCCTGTACTAATAGAGACGGCATTGGTTAAAGCGAATTTTATTAAAATTCCCAAATTAAAAAATCTTTGTCGGTGTATTCAGAATTGAGTACGAAGTGTTAACAGTTAATGAGCTTCCAACAAAACCATTAATTATATTTGCATATTTCTGAACGTAAACCTGATAGAATATTTCCTAAGTAAAATATGTAAGCCCTATAATCGTTAAAGGACACTCACGCTATTAATGTTATCTGGAATGTTAAATAATATCAACTAAAATTACGGATCAGTCAGTGCGATACTTAAAATTGACGGCTTTGTGTGATGAATCCTTAAAAGCCGCTATTAAATGTATATATTAAATATAATCTCGAAATCCCTTTTCATCCTATTTCATTTTAGATGTATTGTGTTTCCGACTTTAATCCCGTCATATTTCCCATTTGCATGAATAAAAATGATTTTACGTGTTATCTCCGGAAGAATGAGATTTGACACTTACATGAGTGTTTTCTACCATGTATTTATCTCATCCCTATTCCCTATAAAAAGCGCATGGTAGAATGTACTAACTTCACTTCCATTCGAGATATCCTTTACTAAGCGATACTTTTGTAACTGTAATTAATTAGCAACCAGGTTCCTCAAACCATACAGAAAATGGCTAAAGTTACCAAACTGATTATTGTAACACAAGTGGTGATGATTCTTGTGTTATTTGAATCATGTGGTGTCAGCGCGAGCAACAACCGCGTTTGGATCGATACACTTGAAGATCTAGCTGCTATCGGTGGGGTCGGTAATTGTACATATATCAACAAGTTTCAAGATATCGCTACAGTCTGTCAGAAGAAAGCCCGTCGCCCAATTAACCCATATCCTGGGTACTGGAGCTCGTGTACTCAAAGTAATTGTGAGTTCAAAATCAGAGTCGGAAGTATTAGGAAAAGTGGTGTTGGCAGCTGTGTGTTGAGTGGAATATATGTTTTCGGTATTGTCCACGGGCCCAGTTACAATTCAGAAATACGCGTAGGATACAAACTGAGTCCAGGGTCAGAGTTCGAAATTCTTATAGATCCTATCGAATTTATGTACCCTGACTACACGTTTGTCAATATCAAGATTAACTCCAGCTTAGGGTTGACAGCAAACTCGGTAAAAACTTTTTTCTATATTTTCTTTTGAATTGTGATTACCGAAGAGAAAATAGTCAACTGAGATAATTATTTCATCATTGTAAACTGTCATTGGAATTTCGCTCTAGGAAATATACTTCAGATTTGCTTCTAGTCCTCTTGAAGACGAAGTCGACATTTTGGATGCGATTAGTTTCGAATTTTCCGATTTGGAAGTAACTCCATCTACTACGACGTCTACACAGGCCCCAACTACAACTACAACAACTAAACGAACAACAACTAGAACAACCGCCACAACCACAACTCACAAACCTGAAATTCCAGATGAAGTGCTTGACATTAAAAATGTGGCAACAGGGTGGACCACAAACTGTGTCTATCAGTTGATGCTCCAATACTATAATCCACTCTCGTGTGGAATGAACGTTCCAGCCGATTCAGTCACTAGGATTGGTCTTTGGAGTTCTTGTGGGACTTACTGCGCCCTAACATACTCTCCAAGCACAGCGGGAAAACCGTCGCCTAATTCAATAGTCATCAAAAGTTTTGTCTCAGGCCTTGCAACCATAGATATATGGGTCAGAGTCAAAGGTGTCCTCAAACACGTTGGAACAGTCAAGGATACTACTTGGAATAATGTGACCTTTTCACTCACCCAGTTTGGATTGGATCAAAATTCGGTAATTTTAAATTTTGGTAAATTGGTGCGTATTTCAGCTACAATTGTACTGTGATTTCAGGAAATCTTGTTCGAGCCATCTTCGACTCGTTATCCAAATCATGTTGACCTAATTGACATGATAACACTAAGGTTTTCGTCAACATCAACTCCGTCCGGTTAACAAAACCCAACTAAACGCGAAAAATAATCATTTATTCAACTTGAAAAACTGGAAAAGGCAATCACTACCGCCATTTTTGATTACATGACGAAAAAACTGCATCAGGAAAGCTTTGTAAATTAATTAAATATTACTAATGATTGAATCCAAATGTAAGGATTTCCTGTAAAATAATTGAAATTAAAACAAATAAATCATTCTGCATAATTCTTTAGGGATAATACGGTGTGGATTAATTTATATTATAATAATGTGATGTGTCGTCCCTAATCCACCACATAAACCAGACAGTCGAATGTTTTGCGTTGACTTGTATTGGAAGAACTCAAATAAATTACTTGAAGAATCAGGACACAATATACCCTTCGACATTTCTACAATTCGTATGACCCAAGCTATTCAACGAACTTGGAGTCCATCATAATTTAATTTCACGTCTTTTATTGAATGTAAATGTACTATTCAAATGTGGGCACGGCGACACATCGAACATCGACTACATAATAATTAAGCCAAGCCTTCGTGTGGTTCTTTCTCTCTCTGTTCATCTGTGTTTTGAAAAATTCAACAAAAAATTTCAAGGCGAACCCAAAAGAATTACGTAGGAAATATAAGTTATTCAGTCCTACAACCCATTTGGCACTCTGTTGTTTCAGCCAGGAAATTTCAAACGGTTTAAATTATTCGTTCTTTACGTATTTTTGTGTATTCAAAAGCATGCACATGCGTCTTATGAAAATTGAAACGATTGATACATTTCAAGAACTTGTTTCAGAATATTATATTCCGGATTGCATTGAAAGTGTTTATGACAAGAGTGTTGTTGTTGTTGTTGCTGTTTAGAGTTTACGTCGCGCTTCAGATATCTGTAAACAATATGGGCAAGTCACAATTGATCCATCGCACACTCTGAGAAAGCAGAGGACGGACGAAAAAAAGAATTGAAAATTATTTTTTTCTAATAACTTACGCTAAAATAGAAGAAAAACAATTGAGTGCCTTGGTTGAATTCATACAGCTTAACTCAACTACGTTTATTTAATTCAAGTGAGTGAGTTATGTTATTATAGATTGATAAACGTCAAATCATTGGTCGCGTCATTCAGACTAATGGACAACAGTGATGAGTTTCAAGTTGGACAATGTCATATTGGCAAAGGAACTCGATCGACCCAGTATACAAACAGATTGCTGGGTGTTTGTGTCTCCGAATTCCATAATATTATATAGCCTATACATTGTCTAACATGATTAGCAGTGGAATCTATAAATTCTGGACAGATGTGGGTAACTATATTAAGAGAAGGTATTTTAAATATCTCGTCTCTAATGTGCATGGTTAGGGTGCATGGTTACTAATAATTACAATTCACCGGTCAACTACAAAATCAATCGATTTTTCTTAAATTGTGCAGACACAAGATGGCAAAGTATTTTAAGTTTCTTCCAAATCTTCGTTACTCCAATTCGGATCAGTTGTGCAAGTATGTACATTTTAGCAAAGAAATACTTCAAATTTTTGTGAGTCACATAGTATTCTAATATCATGAAGATGATGGAAATACAAGTGCAGACCAGGTTTATATAGAACAGTGTTGAGATGCTCGAGTTCAATTTTAGAGGTTGGAGAGTAACAGGATCATCGTAACGTCCTCTCACTCTAGATTCAAGGTCATGACGTTCAATAGACTCCAAGGCAGCGATCCACCGATTGTAAATCCCAGATTTGACAAGACCACGCAGACGATCTTGTAACAAACCGTCGTCCTTCCGCACATGTTCAATTTCAATCCCGGATTCAACTCCAAATTCTAAGGAATCTTTTCCCTTGTAAATAGCCTTGTTTCCATCGCTATCATATTGCCTGAGTCGGAGAATTTCGTTGTCAATTCTTTTGGAAATCCCCACATATGCTGTTTTGTTGCAATTTAGAATGTGCGGTGTTTGATTGTTGCTCGAGGTTTCCGGTACAGTGAGAGCCATGAATAATTTTGCGTACGATTTCTTGTGATCTCTGGATCGATTGCTCAAGAATCCAAATTGTGCACCCAACCATGTTCGTTTACATGCCCTGTGTTCTATGCAAGTGGTCATCTCCTTTTTTGTGGCTGATTTTGTAACTGCGAAATACACATCATTGATCAAATCACGGAGCTCCAAGACTTGACGACATTCATGCACTCTCTCAACAAACTCATCACCATTTTGAAGAACGTGAATTTTGTAGTTGTACTTTGCCAAGTCAAAAAATGACTCCAGCCTCGACTCAGGGATTGGTGCAGTCAATTTTGTGGTCACGATTCCTCTGTAAGCATTTGTCAAGACAACCAATGCGAGAACGGTTGGTGTTAGAATCCAATAGAGGTAGGAGTGCCCTCGAGTCAGGACTGATTTTAATGCCACGCTTTGTTCAAGGATGTAACAGTATATGATGAATGTTATGCTCTGTTAAATTTTCTTCATTTTCCAGATCACTCCAATGACAACAATGATGGCGGCATATGTAAATACTATGGCCCGCCAAACAGGTGTCATGAATGGTTTGATGTAAGTTTCAAATGACAGACCCCGTTCAATTCCATCGCAAGTTATGAATGCGTAAGAGTCAAAATGCACTCTAAATTAGGTTGATCCGTACGATTGACGAGGGTATCCAGTCTGATACCCAACTCCGTACAGTTGATCCGTGAATCGACGATGACGGGAACAACTTTTATAACCATTGTACTTCTCATCAAAAGTATTGGCAGAAATTGTTGAATTTGGGAATTGATCCAGTAGCAACGATATTATGAGAAGGTTTCTCAACGTCATGGTGCGATTTTCATACTTTCTCAGATGTCGGGAGTTGAAATAAACACGGCGGGAAAATGGTGGCTCAATTGAACATTTTCCTTTTTCCCGAGTGTTGAACTCAAAGTTAATCTGTCCACATCGGACCCTGGATAAAATTAAACGTCTTTTTCCTCTTTCGAGTGGAACAAAGATGGCCGACTGCGGCGGTTGTTAATCCTGATGATAGTAGAGTCATAAAGAACTTGTGTATTGTGGAGTGATCGTTGAGAATGTACTTATTGAGGAAAGACAACCATGACTTGCGCCGAAAATACTGAGTTGTCAAAGGGAGTTGCCCAATGTCCGCCCTTGGAGTGCGCGGGATCCAGAGAATCTCGTGGTGAAATAGGTGAACGTAGTTTCTTCGATACTGCAAAACATCTTCGAAGTCGGCTTCCGCATAATTTGAAGCATACGAATACTCTTCGCTCAAATTTCCCCCGTGTATCTCCTTGTACACTAAATGAAATTCTAGGAAATCCTCGATGAATTCAAAATACAAGCTATGTTCCCAACTGTCTATCATCTTCGGAATGATGACAAATTGACTGGTGCAAGAGTACTTCAGAAGATACAGAGCTAAGCGGTGCCAGTGTTGAGTTGAGTAGATATCACTCGTTTTATTCAATGTCATTCTATCATAGCCAAAATTAACTTCGGCAGTATATCTATCCGCCAATAAAACTGGATGGGCAGGAGGTTCGTAAGGATCTGCTTCATCATATTTAACAATGATGATGAGACATGTCTTGAATGGTGCAAGAAACCGATTGATATCCCATGGCTCGGGGGTATTCTTCACAGTTGGTTGAGCCTTAACACACAAAAATACAATTGCAAGAAAGTGTACTGTCCACACAAGTATTCCACAGCAGAATTTAACCATGTCCACTCTAGTGTTTGGGATTAGTTGTATGTTCTGTTCTGTATGTAATCAAGTGATACAACAAGACTGACGAGATTTCTTAAAGCGAAGAAATCTAAGACACGAGAGTACATGCAAAGAATAAATAAATGCCCAACAGACAAACGTCAATACTTTCTTAATGTTTAAAATGTCATCCGGCCGAGTGATATTTAAAATATGTAGATGAAACTGTAAGATATCGCAAATGTTGGAACTCTAGACGAGTCGAGTGTTCCAAGTGGTTTGCATTTGCATGTGACCACAACCAACCAAGAATGCATTAATTATTCAGTTCAGATTCACTGCCAAAATATATTGTCTTTCACGTTGAAACTAAATCTAATGCCAACGGGGAATTTTCGACAGTTGTACAAGAAAAATCCGTCACAATTCTACTCAAAATGATTTGTATTTATTTTGTCGAAGTTAGAGTTAACATGAATAAATACAAATGTATCTTGTTTTTTTTCTGTTTTAACTTTTAGCCTAGCGTCTAAACTTCAACCCTCCAAACATTTTACCAAAGTCAAATCCACCAGACTTTTTCTCACCAGTGGTCGCAGTCGCGGTCGTGGTTCCTGAATTCCCACCCTTGAATAAATTTCCCAAGGCTGCAAAGTCAAACTTTGGAGATGCAGATGCAGATTGCAGTTTCCCTCCCGCCTTCGTGGGATTAGTATTGGTTGGTCCATGATTAAAAAGACTTCCAAGTTGCCCCATTACTTTCATAGCGGTTCCCATGTCAATACTTTTCAAAAGTTTGCTCTCCACTTTGTCCATATCGATACCAGTTGCATTCATCAATTTTGCCTTGGCTTTGTCCAAATTTATCCCTGTTGCCTGTGCTATGCTACTCTCCAAAAGTTGTTTCTCCATGTTTGTCCCAAAATCACCGATTGATCCCATGAGATCGCCAAAGTCAAATTTTGCTTGAATCACCATTGGCGTCCAAGCACAAATTCCTAGTCCAATCACAATGACGAGAGATGTTGGATTCATTTTGCTAAAATAATTAACAAATCAATTAGTGTTAATTAATTTTTTGTCAAATTAATTTAATACAATATTACAAATAATATTCGGACATACATTTGTTGTCAATTCAATGAAGACTTGAGAATGAAAACTGGAACCACAGTTCAAAAGACTCACCGTCTACCATGCAATCAAATCGGAAGTTGATAGCGGTTGAATTCAGATTAAATTTTTGCATTCAAATTGCTCTAATTTTTATTTGACGGCTGGCGTGGACTGCTTAAATGTTAACCACAAATGTGAACGAACTGATTGCATTGCAAAACTCAATTAAAAAAATGTGTCGGTCTTGCATTATCTACATCATTAGTGAGATATACGATGATGCTTCATTAAATTCCACTGCACTGGAAATAATATTTCCGTGTTAAACCATAAAACATTGTCAAGCCGAGGGATATAATCCCATCATCTAATATGTCGATTTACCATTAAATTTTCTCTAACTATATAAATAAGGTCAATGGTTAACGTGACACTTATAAAAATATTATGTTCCATTGAATTTGTGTACAATGTACAATGAAAGTAGGAAGAGAAATCAATTTAATCTGTCCATTGTAATTATCATTTCTCGGTCATTCAAAAATATGTCAACAAATAAAATTTTTAATTACAATGAACAAAGTGACGAGGTATTTGAACGCACTACGCACACCTGGGCCATTTAACCATTTAATTTTTAGTTTCTAGTGCAACTTTTCACAGTCCGGAAATTAACACTAATTTTTTTTTAATTATTCTTAAAAATGGAGACCAAGGCGTAAGCTCAAATTTTTTTTTGAATATTTAATAGAAACAAAAATTCTTAGCTCTATGGGCATGAACGATCTAATAAAAGGGGTGACTTGACAACCCCGTTATTTTTTTTACCACCAAACAACCGCGAGTACGATTTCAGTTCAAACACTAAACAAAATTTTTTCGATCCAAATCTTCTCAGTTCCCAGAATTTTTTCGCACAATCTTTTTGTTCTCAACTTTTGCACTCCATTTTGATCATTGAATTTGAAGAAATCGCCCCATCATTGCTATGATGTATCTTTTTCCGTCAAGAAGACGAATATTTTTGTACCTACATAATTATTAATTATTTTAATTATTTTAATTAAATTTAATTAAATTTTAATATACTGCGTGCGATGTATTGATAAATTATGTCACTGCTTTTTTTAATTCACAGCGGTCTACTCAATTTCTTGACTAGGAATAAATGGATTTGCGTTTTCTGGATCATGGCTACCCTTACAGTTTTAGCCCTCTGGCACTCAAATTCTTGGAAGTCGAATGAAGATGGCGTACGTGTTGCCTTACAAGTACTTGAAAATGATATTCGGAAGAGGCTTGATGAGTCTGAAGTCATTTGGAAGAATGGAGTGGCAATCCGACACAAGACTGAAGTTGAGCGACCATTGATACTCACTCATCCTTGGATGGGTAGTGGGGGGCCTGGGAATATTCTCATTTGGGACTTTTTCACTCCTACCTTCAATTGTCCACATTTAGTTGAACGTTTAGGTACGTAAAAATTTTCTAAATTTTTTAAATTTTTTTTTGACACCTTGATTTTGTAAAAAAAAAGTTCAAAATAAAAAATTAATTTTTTTAGGTCAACTCGGAGACGGAGGGAAATGGGTGTGTGGAATCAACCATTTAAATAAACGCGCTAATGCAAAGTCATGTGTGGTGTACTCTTACGGTGTGGCTGGAGACACATCTTTCGAAGAAGACATTTTAACACGGACTCCTTGCACTCTCCGTGCATTCGACCACACCGTGGACCCAAAGAGTGTGGCATTGACGAATAAGTACTCAGATCGAATGTCCTTCGATCAAATTGGACTTGGAGTGAAAGACAGTGCGGAAAAACACATGCGGACACTGAAGAGTGAAATGAATTCCCATGGTGACAAATTCATAGACATTTTGAAGGTGGACGTTGAAGGAGCGGAATTTCAATTGTACCCTCAAATAATGCAAGATTTTCCGAATGGACTTCCATTCGGTCAACTCCTCATTGAACTTCATTTGGGTGAGATTCCGGATGAGAATGTCTTTGGAAAGTTGAAGGATTTATGGGAGAAGTTAGAGGGTGCTGGACTACGGGCATTCAGATCTGAACCAAATCTTTATGTTTTGTATCAAGGCGGGAAAAGGAATCCAATTTGTTATGAATTTTCCTTTCTCAATGTTAAAGTGGATCACACACTTCTTCATGCTTAAATGATTTGTCAATCAGAGAATTCCAATAAAAAAACGTTTGACACTTTTCTAATTAATTGATTATTTATTTAATTACTTTTTCTAGTCTTATTGTGTTATGTAAAAATTAACCAACTATGTCAGAAAGAAGCTATATAAAAAAAATTAGGCATAATAATGTGCT